>JAJJMC010029784.1:4253018-4355501 GCA_023531435.1 Papaver californicum | reverse complement strand
AGTGAGCAAACCAAACAGAAGCTTGAAAAGAGTTAAGGGTTAGAACAAATAACACACTTCAGACAATCACACAAGCACAGAGAGATGGAGTCGCCTGTTCAACAGTCTGCCCTTAACTCGATATTTGTCAGATACACCTTTAGAAAAGTGTTGCTATACCTTTAGAGATGATAAATCGAATCCAGGATAAAACCACCTGATACCAACCTAGTTAGCAAGACTCGTTGGCCCGTTGTGAACTTAACAGTAGAAGAAAATGAAGAAATAAACTAGTGCGCATACAAAGCAAGAAGAGAGGAAAAGTCTTCAGGTCAGTGGCTGCGACTGGGGTAAGTGAAAATCTGATTTTTGTTTTTCTTTTAAAGAAGAAGAAGACTGTTGAGTTTTTCAAACGGTCAAATACATTTAATTAAACATATTTAATTCGAGATATTTAATTAAAAGATTTTGTTTATTAAAACCTGATTTTAATTTTGTAAATACAAAAAGGTAAAATATTTAATGTATAGAATTAAAATATAAAACCGTTGGATCTTTGATGGGTACACGTATGCAATCGCAGGCACACGCAAGACACACGCAAGGCTCACGCCAATGGTCACGCCAAGCCTCGCGCCTATGGTCGCACCAAGGCTCGCACCAAGGGTCACACCAAGGCTCGCACCAATGGTAACACCAAGGCTCACACCAAGGCTCGCACCAAGGGTCGCACCAAGGGTTTCGCCAAGGCTCACGCAAAAGCACACGCAAGCTCCGCAAGCCCGCGGTCCGCGGTGCTTCTGTGCGAAGCACCGCACATGTGTGCATTTGCCCACTAGTCCATTTCCGAAGTCCATATCCAATCCACTAGTTCTTTTTCCTTATATAAAACGTTTGTGGTAATGAGGATAAACTTCCTCCTTGTTTTGCCCAATATGGGACAAACCAAAAGTTTCTCATTCACTAAGAAGTGAAAATGGATGGCTCAATTTTTTCACCCCAAGTTTGGACTAGTGACCCTAGGTCCCTTTAAGATATATTAAGTAACAAAATTAATCTTAAGTAATAAATCTATTTTTAATTCTAACAATCCCCCACATGAATGAAGAAAGCGATAAATCAGAAAACCGGAAAACGAGAAATACCTCTCAAGCAATAGGTGTCCTTAAGGAATTGAACATCTGCTTAGTGAGAAGTACCGGAACTACTTGATGGACAGTGAACGCGATGTCTTGAACTGCCATGGTTTGGTGTAATTCATCAATAGCTCCTTATGCGAGATATCTCTCAAGAGTATTGTTAAGTTCACGCCGTTGTGTCTGTTTTGGCCCTGGACATATCCCGTTTCTTAGAATGCTCTAGAGAATCAGCTCAATTCTCATAGGAAGAGACCCACTTCCTCATTCAGATAAGTGAGTTCTATCAAGAGTGTTGACTGCTACACCCCATTTCAATCTTAAATTGAAACTATAGAACTCATTAAGACTTTATTATAAGTCATCCTCACATGCAGTCACACTATCACGTCTACACCATAGGGAAGGGACAGAGAAAATAATTCCCTGATAGTGTTTAATTGTTACCCTCCACAAATTAGTTGTCTCATTCAAAACCTTGATCTTGGGATCTCCAGTCAGCAAGGTTGAGTATCCTTCATGGCAAGTTTTTATTTATGAGTTCCCCCTCGATGCATTACTAACTATCTCCTTGGACAAGCCTTTCGTCAAAGGATCCGCAATATTCTCCTTAGACCTCACAAAGTCAACAGAAATAACGCCAGTTGAGATTAATTGTTTTAGAGAATTGTGTCTTCTCCTAATATGAATAGATTTTCCGTTATAGTTGTTGTTTTTAGCATTAGCTATTGCATCTTGACTATCACAATGTATAGATATAGCTGGCACAGGCCTATGCCAGAGAGGAATGTCTTCTAAAAAACATCTTAGCCAAGCGGCTTCCTCTCCTGCTTTATCTAACGTAATAAACTCGGATTCCATAGTGGATCGAGCGATACAGGCCTGTTTGGAACTCTTCCAAGACACTGATCCACAAACTAGAGTGAATACGTATCCACTCGTAGATTTAGACTCTTCTGAGTCTACTATCCAGTTTGCATCACATTATCCTTCAAGAACAGCGGGGTGTCTTTCATAACTCAAACGGTAGTTTAAAGTGTATTTAAGATACCTCAACACTCTGAAAAGTGCATCCCAATGCTCATGTCCTGGATTACAGGTATACCTACTTAGTCTACTCACAGCATAGGAAATATCTGGTCTTGTGCAGTTCATTAAATAAATCAGACTTCCTATGGCACATGAATATTCAAGTTGCGAGACTCCATTGACTTTGTTTTTCTTGAGTTTGCAAGAAGGGTCAAATAGAGTACTTGCTGGTTTACTATCAAACTGGTTAAATTTCTTAAGAACTGATTCAACATAATGAGATTGACTAAGACTGAATCCATTAGACTCCTTTCTAATTTTCATCCCTAGGATTACATCAGCAGGACCTAAGTCTTTCATGTCAAAGTTCTCACTCAACATGTTCTTAGTGGAATTAATGATTTCTAAGGTTATGCCTAGTATAAGCATATCATCAACATACAAGCATATAATCACACAGGCATCATTTGTAGATTTATTGTACACACATTTGTCAGCTCCATTTATTTTAAATCCACTAGAGAACATTACATGATCAAATTTTTCATGCCATTGTTTCGGTGCTTGTTTCAAGCCATATAAAGACTTTTTAAGTCTACACACTTTGTTTTCATAACCCTTCACTATAAAGCCTTCGGGTTGGTCCATATAAATTTCTTCATCTAATTCACCATTTAGGAACGCAGTTTTTACATCCATTTGATGTATTTCTAGGTTATGAATTACAGCGATTGCAATTAGCATCCTAATGGAAGTAATTCTAGTGACAGGTGAATAAGTGTCAAAGAAATCTACACCTTCTATTTGTTTATAGCCCTTAGCTACTAGTCTAGCTTTATACTTTTCCACAGTTCCATCTACCTTACGTTTTCTCTTGAAGATCCATTTACAGCCTATGGGTTTGCACCCTGGAGGTAAATCTATTATCTCCCAGGTTTCATTCTGAACAATAGAATCCATCTCACTAATAGTGGATTCTTTCCACCATGGAGCTTCAGACGAAGTCATGGCCTCTTTATAGGTTTGTGGATCAGTTTCAACTAAACAGGTTATGAAGTCTGGCCCAAAAGATTTTTCTATTCTAAGCCTTTTGCCTCTTCTAGGTTCATAAACAGATTCATCTTCTTCTATCGGTAACATATGGCTAGAAGAAGGGACATCTAGGGGATCATCACATATCATGCGAGATTCAGATTCAACGGAAACACATTTTCAAAAAATGTAGCATCCCTAGATTCCATAATGGTGTTTACACCAATTTCTGAGTTTTAGGAACTCACAACCATAAACCTATAAGTAGTGGTGTGTTCGGGATATCCTATGAAGACACAATCAACCGTTTTAGGTCCTATTTTAGTCCTCTTAGGTGGAGGAATAAAGACCTTGGCTAAACACCCCCACACTTTGAGGTATCCGTAAGAGGGTTGTTTGCCTTTCCATAATTCATACGGTGATTTGATTGATCCTTTAAGGGGCACTCTGTTCAGGATATAGCAAGCTGAGAGGACGGACTCCCCCCACAAGTTCGCCGGTAGTCCTGAACTGATTAACATGGCATTCATCATCTCCTTAAGGGTTCGGTTTTTCCGTTCAGCCACTCCATTAGATTGTGGTGAATAATGAGGAGTTACCTCATGAATAATGCCATGTTGTGCATAAAAGTCTCCTATAGGGATTACATATTCACCCCCACGGTCAGATCCAATGGTTTTAATTATGGTGTTCAATTGGTTTTCTACTTCTAATTTATATAATATAAATGCTTCTAAAGCATCATCTTTTCCTTTAAGCAAGTAAATATGACAGTATCTAGTACAATCATCTATGAAAGTGACAAACCATTTTTTACCACCTCTGGTTTGGATTAATTTCATATCAACTAAGTCTGAGTGAATTAACTCTAAGGGATTAGAATTTCTGTGGACATTTTTCTTAAAGGGCTTCTTTGCATATTTTGATTCTACACAAATTTCACATTTATGTTCATATTCCAAATTTAATTTTGGAATGCAGCCAGAGTTTTCCAATTTGTTCATTGATTTATAATTTACATGACCAAGTCTACCATACCAGATATTCAATGAGACAACAACATAAGAACAATCAATTTTATTAACTTCAACAGAGGTTACAGATAACTTGTATAGGCCTTCATCCTTATAGCCTTTTCCCACAAAATCCTTTCCCTTAGTGATAATCACTTTCCCAGACTCAAAAACAATCTTAAAGCCCTTATCGTCTAGCACACCACTTGAAACGAGATTCTTGCAGATGTCTGGTACATGTAAAACTTCATTCAATGTGAGGATTTTCCCAGAAGAGAGTTCAGCGAAACTTTTCCTTTTCCTGCAACCTGTGCTGCAGATGAATTACCCATATGGAGTTTTTCTCCTTCTCCTACCGTCTGATAGGAGGTGAACATGTCTTTACTTCCGCAGACATGTTTGGTAGTTCCAGAGTCTACCCACCAGTCTCTCACATTGGTAACTAAGTTAACCTCAGACACCGCGCCATAAAACTCATTTTTACTACTTTCAACTAAATTTACATTTGTTTTCTTAAAATTCGCATCTTTGCGTTTTCTACAATGAATTTCCATATGGCCAGACACACCACAAACATAACATGCTTCCTTAATTTTACCAATAGCAGATTTTGGTTTTTGAAAGTTACTTTTTCTTTGCGGGCCAGGCTTGCGCTTGTTGTGGTCCAGACTTAGATTAGCAAATTTGTGTTCGATAACGTGAGCTTTGTTTGACATGTCTCTTGCAGAAGAAACATTCTTGTCCTTTGAACACAGCAATTCTTCAACTTGGATTTTCTTGCCCAATTCTACCATGGAAATTTCACCAGTTTCATGCCTTAGTCTTCTCTTGTATTCAGCCCAGGAATTTGGCAATTTTCAATAACAGCAGAAACTTGAAATGTTTCGTCAATAACCATTCCTTCAACAATTATTTCATTAATAATTTTTTGCAGCTCCAGAAACTGATCAAACACTGATTTATCATTCATCATTTTATATTCCAGAAAACGTTCAACCAGAAATTTTTTACTTCCTGCTGTTTCTGCTTCATATTTATCTTGTAGTGCAGTCCATAAATTGTAAGCATTGAAATTATCCTTAGCCACCCAAACCGTCGTATGTATCCACATCCCAGTCTACGAGTTTGCGAAACTTGTTAGAGTTAGTAACATGGCGCCAAAACTCCAAATACCGATCATACGTAACCTCTCCTTGGAGGTACTCAGTTACATCGACCTCAGAGGTTTCCTTAAGTCGGGTAGCGTCGTCATCAGAGATGTCGCTAACTCGACCTGGGGGGTTCCTCAGAATGCGGTAGCCATCATTGTTTTGGTGCCATAACCGATCACCGAGGTATACATTATGCTGTTAAAAGTATGATTATCGACAATTAACTATTACAATAAAACATGAAATAAATAAAATATCACATGAAAATAAATTAACTACTCACGATGCCATTCCAAGTAAATACAACGCGCCTATTGCTGTCGTGATTATGTCATTATGTATAAGTGGGATTGCGGTCCGCCAGGGGTGCCATGTCACATCGTCGGCAGTCTTTGCATTCAGAAGACACCGTGAACGCACAATATCATTACTCTTTTTTCGTGTACTCTTCCACCTAGAACATCTAGGCCAAACAGTTACTGTCGCAGGAGGTGGGTTGTGAGGTCGACGTATGCCGAGATATTCGTAACCCCAAATTTTAATTTGTTCAAAACCAAATAAAATGAATAAGTTACCACCAAATAAACATTTAAAACAATAATAAAAATATTTACTAATTTACCTCTAATATCTGGCAGGGTCCGGTTAGTGACTTCTGTCCCCTACCGGCTGCGCCAAGTGCGGAATATAGTTTTGAAAAACAAACACCACCCCAGTCGTAAGTTCCAATTAGTTTTGGATCCTCAAATGCCGCTAACCATCCGGCATCGACATAGTTCCTTGCATTGGAGAAAAAGAATTGTCTTAGAACATACATCCAAAACGCTTTTGCAACTCTCTCAGCTTTGGTAGCATCATGTTGCGCCCCTTTCAAATAATCCTCTGTAAAGTATGACCCCAAAAATGCCACCGTCGGTGCATCACAGAGCCACTGAATTGTAAGATTGTTAGTTACACAATAGTTGTTATCTTTGAGCTCTGTAAAAATATTCTGATGGACATATTCGAAGGTGTACTTATCCTCACCGTATGGAATTTGGCCGCCAATACCAATAATGAGACCGGTCAACATCACCCAGTCCAGAGGTGTAAACCCCATTTCACCAAATGAGAAATGAAAAGTGTTCGTCGTGTCCTAGAAACGCTCGACGATGTAATCAATCATGGCATGTGACGAGTTACCAGCATCCATTGCCAAAAATCTGTCCCATCCAGCCATTTCAATAATAAATTTCGCTCTAGAGCAGAATTTCGATATACTTTTATATGCCAGCATAACCGATTTAAGAGACCCCCGATGCATGTACTTCGTCTTTGGGTCTGCCCTAAAAGTCATATCGCTGCTAACGTGACCTCTATCATCTTCCACCATACTAAAAGTTTCCCACCCTGTAACATCATCCGTTTCTTCACCAACACGACCTCCTTGTGCATCGCTGGTTGATTTGCCTTTCTTGCCCCTTTTTTTTCCCACCGAGCAATCATGATGCGGATTTCCTCAACATCTAACCATAATCAACAGTTAACAACAAAACAAAAAAATTATTTTCACGTTTAAAATATACTCACGTTTAAAATTATTTTCACGTTACCAACATTTAACCATAACCCAAAAATTATTTTCACGTTTAAAAATTGAACATTCAAAAAACAATTACTGCATTAAAAAATCAAATGTATAGACCATCTAAAATCAACCAACATACACCAAATCATGATTCAAAAACTAACTCCATTATAATCAAACCATAAATTTAAAATGAAACAAACTAATAACTATAATTAACAAATAATTTAATCAATCATATATTATTTTTACATGCACAATTACAATTCTCAAATGTCATAAATGATTAAGTAGAATTACAAACAGTACAAAACTAAAAATTAACCAAATCAACACCTCTAATTAACAATAATATAATTAACAATAATATAGTAAATTGTAAATTTCATTATTCTCCACAAGTTACAACCCAAAAACCCTAAATTAATTCAAATCCTAAAATTTCAATTTATTATTTTAAAACCCTAAAACTAACAAGAATCATTTAATATTCAACCATGTAAACTAAATTTAATATTCACCCTAAAACTAAAAAGAATAATTTAATCTTTAAAGAATATATACTAAATCTAATATTCATTAAAATCAAAATAGATTAAAAATTAAAATAGCAATTAAAAATTAAAATAGCAATTAAAAATGGTGAGATTGTTACTGTTTTTAGAGTCGGAAGTAAGGGATCGACGAACAAAACGTCCTGCTATGATAACGTGTTGATGTGGTGACTAGGATTCTCGTATCTACCGGCAATTGATTCCGTCTAGTGAAGGCAACAGGAGAAATAGAAGGAAAGAAGATTGTGCAGCGGCTTCTTTTGTGTTGTTGTAGAAGAAGGAAATGTGCGTATTTTATAGTGGGAACAATGCCAACACGTATACAAAACCCTAGCTAAAATCACGACACGTAACTCTTTTGACCGAATTTGTGCTGACCTATCTTCACGCTATTGTAGCACAACGTGTCGGAAAACTAACGCTCTTGTAAAGCGACGTTTGCAAATGTACGCTCTTGTAGAGCGACGTTAAGGTTTCCAAACGCTCTTCTGTGGGGGCGTTTTCGGCTTTAGAGTAGCGTTTCGGCTTAGACGCTACTTTACTGGGACGTTTTTATTTGATTGGTATCAAAACACTTCAGTAGAGTAACGTTTAGATATACGCTTTAGTAGAGTAACGTTTGAGTACGTAACGCTACATTACAGGAGCGTATGTTCAAAGCGCTAATCTAGATAAACGTCAAAAACATAACGCTTGTGTAGTTGAACGTCTGTGTAACCAAACGTTATTGTAGTGTAGCGTTTGTTAGCTAACGCTTATTTAGAACAGCGTAATATCATATTTAGTCAGGTTCCCGTTGCGTTTTTTTTTTACACGAGCAAACTGATTTGCTCTTTACTCGATGGTCTGCTCCAACCGCTGCAGTTGCCCTTAGTAACTAATAAAAATAAGCAACCATTTCTTACATGTGTAAAATTCTTTTCCAATTCAAATACTAAAAAGAAAAAAAGAAATCACAGGGTTGATACCCCAAATTCGTTACTTCCAAACTGTACATACAATTTAATTATATTCACAAAATAATCTAAAATGTTAATTACATTCACAAAATAATCCACACTTATACAACATCGTTAAATTGCCTACTACCAGTAAACTTGAAAAAATGAACAGAGAGTGTGGAGGGACTTGTGTACGTGAAACTACTATCTTCATGGTAAAGGCGAGAAAAGAAATTTTTGTGACATTTATACGAACAGTTACTATACATTAGTATGGAAGAACTTGATTTACTTTAGAAAAAACACAAACACAAAATGGGAAAACCCTCATCATTCACTCATAAAATTAAAATCATGGTACTTTCACTAAGCCTAGTCACTCAAATGAATCAGTTCAAATTATAAACCCCTAAGTAAAATCACATATATTTCTACAAAAATAGTTCAAACGACAATTCCTTTTTACAGAAAGCAGTGCTATTTTAATTAAATCTATAATGAATATAAAGTAGAAAGATATCATCATGAATGAAAGTGCAAAGGAGACTAAAATAAAACCCTGGAAAGAAAAATTGTACCTTGGTTGCAAGAAGATCTGAAGAAGGAATACCATTGCTATTGGTGCACAAAAGGAGGTCCATTAAGTTCAACTTTCCCCTTCATAGTTCAGTAAACCTTTGCAAAACTCATCAATGAAAACAAATCAAAAACCTAAAGAAATGAATAGTACCCAAAAAAAAAAAAAAAAATCAAGGTTGAGTCAGGAAGATAGGCATCTTGCACTCTCACCTCTTCTTTTCCTTTTTCCACTACTGGTAGCGGTGAAGAATATAGCTTTATGTATTTCTTCAACGAACAGTTCCGCTTGCACACTGGACACTACAGTATTATACAACAAAAACATATGATTAAGAGATGTGTCATATTTCAAAAAATTATTGTACCGAGTATGACTAATCTGCAATGAAACTAACAGTAAGTATTTTACCTTTAAATACCTTTGCTTAGAATGCTTAATCCATTTCTGGATGCAAGATAAACCATATACATGTCCACATGGAAGACAACTGTAATCTCAAAAAAATTTGATTAATAAGATAAACGAAAACAAAAATACATGATTCGTAATTATTTTTAAGACTTCAAAATCAAACTCATCAAAATTACAATGTTTTGATGTATAAGTTCAACATTTCAAAGCAAAATAATTGTTTGAAGTTTGTATTCAGCCAAAATTTTGAACTTCACCGTAATTAATAGTATACGATCCTAATGAAATTTTCGGAGGAGTTTACAACCATTCTGTTCCTATGTTGTTTAGGGTTAGGCCTATGGTGTGGAGTTGGGTACAAATTGTGGAGCTGCGACAAGGCGGAGCTGTGGCGTTAGTCACACATTATTAACTCTTAATTTTAAGTGATTTATTACTCAAAATACAATTAGGTCTTAACATGGAACCTTGATTAAGCTAGGTTAAAACTCAAAAATTACCTGACTTGATTGAGAAGAATAAGGATTGATACAAAAAGAACAACAATCAATATTCTAATAATTCCCATTAGATTCACGTTTCACTACAGTTAGTAGAACTCTCACTGTTATCTTTGGGTTCGAGTGTAAAAAGTGGCAAACAACATTCAAGTAACACCCTTTGCTCCTCTCCCCATCCTGGTCTTTAAAAAAAAGATCAAATCAAAACAAACAAATACCCATAGTAAACCTTAATGAAATCGTCAAGATCGAAAACTATAAACCAAAATCAGACACAAAAAATAAAAAAGCAAAAGCAAACAAAATGGAGAGAGATTAAATCCACACCTGATTGAGATTTTTAGTTTGTGCACCTGTTAACAATTCAATAAAACAGTGATCCAAAATCGTCAAAAATAACCATTGAAACACTAAATTGCAAAAATCCTAATAAAACAAAAATAAAATTCATATGAAAGAGAGACAACAAACCCAGACTCACTTCATTATCCTTACAGCTGAATCTTAAGCTAGACAACACCAAGATCATCAGGAACAGAAGAAAATGGATTTTCATACTCCTCTCTAACCACAACTGTAACACAAACAAAAATATATATCAGTGGTATAATCACCAAAAAATCAAAGAAGGTAAGCGAAGTAAAAGAGACAGAAGTAATAGTAGAGGAAAAAGAAAGAGATAGAGATGATCATGGAAGATTCGAAGTTAGCCGTGAGGATTTAGGTTAGAATGGGATAAGAAGAGAAAAGAGAATTGATTAACGGCGGAACTGGAAGAATATATAGGAAAAAGAAGAGCTAGTGTTCTGCATTTTCTTAGAATTATTAGGGTGAGAAACAGATATTTGTTCCGTTGGATAGTCACAATCTAAGTCCTAACCGTATCTAAAGAAGAGATTTGATTCGTTGGATGGTCGCAACCTAAGTCCTAACCGTCGATCTAAAGTGGACGTCACTCACAGCAGGTTGGGATAACCCAGTACACTAAGTATTTGGTGTAAAGATGACGTAACTATATCTATTCCGAACAACCACTCACGTGAGAGGTTTTGATGATCCAAAACCGTTCCATCCAATCTGATGCTGCCACGTATCCCTCCCAGAATTACCAATCTCCAAACCTCATCTCTCGGCTAATAGGATAGTGGATTTCATTATCATTCAACCAGGAAGCGAAAAAGTTCTATAGTTTAAGAGGAAGATGAATATCTTTTTTGTGAAGTTTAAGAGGAAGATAAATGTCTTTTTTTATGAAGTTCAAAAACTTGTTCAGTGCATGTAAAAGGGATGATCTAAATAATACTTCATTTCTTACATATCTATGTCAATTGCGGCATGGATAGAGATTGGAGTGTCATATTGATTTTAAAAAGAAAAATCTAATCATTTTCCCTTTTTTGTTTTCAATTTTGTTTTCTAAACTAAAAATTGCAGTGTATATTAGTCATGCAATTATTGGATTCGGATTAATAGGATGACTGGGTTTAAATTATCAATAGGGGTGATTATCAGCACATTAAGATGGTTTAGCTTACGTAAGACACAATACATTGTGTGCACGTAAGGATCAGAGAACTAGATATACTAATTCAACTTTGAAATTGGAATTTTCATATGATTAGACATGTTTTAATTTATAAACCATTTAAACATAACTATCATGGCTATTTGGTGCTAAATAAGTTACTGCCTAATGTCATTTTCAACCAATTGAGATTAACTTAGGTAATCCTATTCCTAATACACCATTGCCTATTGGCTTCATCCATAAAGAAGAAATATTTGCAATTGGTTTCTTTTTGTCTTAGCAACTGATGGTTGCATTCCGTCTACATTCATTTCTACTGTTTGCAAATGACTCGGTCCTTTTGCGGGCAGAGCGGGGTTTGGGACTGAGCCCGGTTTGTAGAAAAGGGTGTGAAAATTTTGTTTACTCATGCCATAAATAGGATAGAGGATTTTGGCATAAAAGAATGACAAAATAAATACGACCGGGCTTGGAAACCGGATGGACTGAGTGTGCACATACTCTAAGCTGATTCCGAACCTACTTTTACTCCATGGTCATTGAGTTACATTGTTACCTTGGGGATGACTCATAGGTAAATGTATTTCTTAAAGGTCCAACGAATAGGCATGAAAGAAAAAACAGTGGCGACTTAGGAATCCAATAAGGTGGTTGACTGATTTATTACTTCGAGCTTAAGTAGGGGTGAATATGATTCGGATATTAGACCGGTTTCAACCTCATCCGCATTTAATAATACATGATAAGTTTTAAGTTTGACATTTATATCCAATCCAACATCCCATATATATGGGGATTGACAGATATCCACTAAAATTCCTTTACAATTAACAATTTAGATAGAGAGATAAAACTAACAAGAAATGATTTGAATTTCCATAAAACCTACCCAATAACAACAAGTGTCATGGACAATACCCCTAGAAAAACATATCCTTATAATAAACATCAACTTTATTAGCTATATGCAAAAAAAATCATTTCTAAAAATACAGTAAAATCTACGTAACAATATCATATAGTCTAACTGGATTATATGTAAACTAGGATATCACCTGTGCCTGGTCGACACGGGATATATCACAGGATCGTTTGTTAGGTTTTTTAACATTGGGGAATATCGGTTTATAATCGTCATTGTAGACGATGTATATTAAAAGGGTCCTTATATATAAAAATTATTTTTTTATCCATACTCACTGTTATTAATCAGATTCTGCTGTGGTCTACACTAATGGCCTACAACTCGAATCCTAGATAGAAATTCTTTGAACATTCGGCACAGCCACATTGTCAGGTTAATAGGATATTGTGCATATATTGGTGAAATATTACACGGTTATGAGTTCATACCCACTTGTACAAATGAAAACTTTATTGTCCACCAAGAATCTTTCATTGTCGTTGCATTTTAAGCCCAACTACCCGCCTAATAAAAATAATTCGATAGTTCCTATTTTACAGCATTGTAATACTTGTAATGTATTCTTAATGTAACCATCAATATGGACAGTATATTTCGTAGCGTCCTACTATATGAAGCCTTATAGTATTTTGCTGTAGTAACACATTATCATTATTTCTTGAAATTCAATATATAACAAATTATAGTTTACCCAATATATATCGAGTCCATGTCAGAATTTATGAATCATGATGATGATCTTGGAGTTGGAGTAGTTGTGACAGATCAACTATTCCAGTTCTATTGTCTCTGTGAAGATTTTATTTTGATTAGTAGCAATATGACAAAGTCTCAATTCTTCCTAAGTAGAAAGTACTAACTACCAAGTAAATACATATATTACATATAAGCGACAGAAGCTCAGATTGTTTACATGCATATGATATCCCAACTTGAAATGAGCCATATTCTGGCCTGTATAGGTCTCTAACTTGGGCGTCTACTACAGTTTCAGGTGCATACCTGCAGCTACGTGTATGCAGGGTGTGCACTAAAAATGCGCCCATCCTATTACGACTCTAGCAAACAATTAAAAAGTGTGGAAAACAAACTTAATAAATCAAAATAGGATTATAAAATTTAACATTATGTTCTTGCAAATTCAGAACAATTCAGATAATAAGTTTCTCACATATGAAATCAAGAAAACAAAATTGGGGCTTCTAAGTTAGGTATACTACTCGATATTCTCAGCGGACTCTTGTTTCCTTCTCTCCAACAACATCATTCTCAACCTGAACATGTACCCGACTCCTCTTCCTCTTCAACTTAGCATCATGTGCATCCTTTTTCTCACACACCACTCCAGACTCTTCTAGTGATCTCTTTCGATCAGCAGTAACTTCATCATCTTCGCCCTCATCATCTCCAGTAGCATCATCTATAAAAGAACCATCAAGACCAAAATCTTCTATGTCCTCTTCTTCCATTTCAAGTTTGTCATCCTCCATTTCAACATAATCTACTTCTGGTTCCTCATCCTCTTATTCATAAAAAAAATATGGTCTTCTTCATGACCATAGGGTCCAGCAGCTTTACGACGGTCCATTTCAATTATCTTCTCGAAAGCTTTTGCAGGGTAATTGTATGTACCACCATTTTGTCCAGCTTTAAGTCGTTCAATCACCTCTTCTGGTCTGTGAAACCTCACACCATTAACTTCTTGCGCATTACACAAACTAATAACATAGCAACACTTGTCCCCTATCACACAAACAATGAATAATTTCAGTAAAAAGATGATGTATGTGAAACATAATAGCATTATGTAATTGGTTTCCAGCTTCAAAATCTTATATCCATCAGGTACTTCTTCAATTGGAAGACTACTCAAATCTAATGCCTAGGACAAACTAAAGAAGTTTGAAAAAAGTATTTAAATCAATGGTTTCAGAGACAAAACACAAACCTAAGATTTACTTCGAGCATTAGATTAGCATTGTCAGCCCACATAGACAACATGATTTCTCTCAAATAATTAATATACATATTCACCTTTCTCTATTCATGCATGATTTCTCACAAACGATTGCATACAAATTACATGTAAAAAAACAAATTACAGTAAAAGTACTAACCTTTCTCACATTACAAGGATGATGGGTATGTCGATGTTGGTGTATACTCTGGTGTCATTTGTGGAGAAGACTTAGACGATAACAACATAGATAACAAAACAATTCAATCAAAGAATAATTATGAGACTTCATAAGCAAAAGATCCAGTGGAAGTTGTATGAGAATTCAATGTATTATACCTAACAATATTATGTTCATGTAAGAAGCGTAGATCAAATTTATCAAACAAATATTACGCCACAAAATCCAAATCAAGCAGAACTAAATATAATATAGATGAGTTAAATCCGAACCTACCTTACCCGATTTACTAAGTGTCAATTTGCCATTGCAGTCATATTTATTGATCACATTTAAAAAGCCTAACCAAATATATAACCCTTCATGTCTTATTGTTGTTGGTAGCAATAAGATCAGGTTGGTAAGGATCAAAATATTCCATCATGTCTCAACAGATTTCTTGACTATCATTTATAAAGGCACCTACACCATTCTGTACAAAGAGGATTCTACACAACACTTGCACCACTACATCCAACCACAGCCAGTGTTATTTAATTGATGATGTATGTTAACATGTTATCAAAGTTTCCAGGAATGCAACTCTTTCTTGGACATAACAATATCCTCTTTAGAAGAAATTAAAAAATATCTAATTCACAACTTTAGTCACTATATTAAAATAGGGAACCACCTGAAATTTTCTACTTATGCAAGTCAAATCAAGCTATCGAGCACTTTCAATGCACTTGCCTGAGTATGCAAGAAAGTCTTAGTGGACGACATTGTAATCTGTTGGACTTCTAACAATTTCCTATGATATCACAACACGGTGTAATGCCAAGGAACTACTGTAGCAAAATGTATGAAAGAGTTCTACAACTTTCATACGAAAATTATTTGTCAACAGATTGGTGTTGATGTTTAAACATTGTAAGAAAGATGCATAGCTGTCTAAACTTTCAGAGAGGGAAATAAATAAAAAATCCAGGGACTTTGAAACTGACAGAATTGTGATGTGTCTGGGCAATTAGTGCATACCTTTGACAGAATATACCAAAGCATAGATATCAACTTACATTGACAATGTACATGAATCTCGGACATAGAACCATTGTTCTTCTTGCTCAGATCTTCTATCATAGTTATATACTGCAACAGGTGGAATGAGAAAACCGCATCACTGGTTCTATTGCAGAGATCAACATGACTGAAACTTCGCTACTTCTGCAAACCCCTGCAAGACATCTTCTGCTCTATTAAACCTTCCGCAAATGTTTACATGATTATTTTGGTCCACATAAGAGGAAGCTGCACCATCTATTTCGTTGTCTCCACATCCTTCTCTCCCTCGCTCAGCACTCTGAGCTATGACCATCTTAAGGTTGCTCTTCCTCATATTCGTCGTATCCTCACTGTACTTGGCTTTATAATGCCAAGAACCAAAGTGTTATTAATGTGACCAAACCAAATCTAAGTCACATTACTGAGTTTGATAAGTTCTTCAAATCTAACATAATTGGAATATAACAACAAAAATCAGTAGAAGCAAACTTACAAACATGTGTCACATTACTGAATATAGGTAGCACGTGAATCAAAGAGCTCCATATTCTGTTCCAACTGATATCAAGCTGCAAAGTTAATCAAGCGCAAATTTTTAATTAGATATATATTCAAGAAATTTTGCCTTTAACACAACCAAACAAAAATTTCAGGTAAAATAAATGGTTGCACGATCTATAGCATCCGAGAAGATACAATTATTAACTTCCAACTCCAGATCCATGGTTAGCTGACGCAAGTCTTAGCTGTAAAGACAGCTAATTCAGGCATTTAAACCAACACTTTATGTACATAACTTGATGTCAACAGAGCTGAGTTTCATGAGTTCTTCACATCCTTGTTTCATCTCCTTCACTGCACATAATTCATCATTCAACAACAACCCATCATTCACTAAGCATTCAGGACTCCAAACAACTTCCTAATTTTGTCCATGCATCTAAAACTAAACCACAACCCACGGCAACAGACAACCTAGAAATGGATTTGTAATAAATTTTAGTGCTAACAAATAAATTAAAGAAACCCTAATTTAAAAAATTGAAATCAGATGAGGTAATATAATGTTTGTATACCTTTGAAGAGGTATACAACAGACAGTCAGGACCTAATTAATCATATTTAATCGTTGCGACATAACCACCAGGACCACCTCCAATAATATCAGCATCATTCTCATCACCACTTGTTCACTATAAAACCCTAAAAATTCAACATATTAGGTGGTGATAATCACAAACTAAGTAAATATGGAAAAATTGGAAGAAAAAAATTAGGGTTTTCGTTTATTTTTCACCTTCAAAGAAAAACACCACCTCAAACAGATCTGTTAGAGCGTCCACAATGGGTGGACTAAACCACGGACCAAAGACTAGATGTAGTCGATGGTCCAGTTTTTCCAGCCATAACGGGACGACTACTTCTAGTCTTTGGTCCGGAATTTCAACTGTAGCAGAGTAAATCTACTCTTTTTCTCGGATTAAACCAATATAGTCGAGCGGTTTCGTAGGGAACCGTCTGATTTCTAAGCGGGTGTGTAGTATAATGTTTGATGGAAGGCGTTCTATTAGCGTACCGCTTGAAAACACGGGCGGTATTAAAATCTCCGCCTGACGAATCGTTATCCTAAGATAACGCCTGATGAAGCGTGCGTCTAGGATCACGCCCACCACCAGGCGGACTCCAAATCTCCGCCCCATCAAAACGGTGCCCTAAAGCTACGCCCACCAACAGGTGGCCTCCTAGAATTCCGCTTGCAATTTAAACTTATAAGGTGTGTCGCTAGAAGCCCGCCCCACTGTGGCCATTACTCTAGAGTAACGCCTGCTATATTGTTACCATTGAGTTTAGATGTTACCGTTGAGTTTACCATTGCAATGGAAACAACTATATTATGACATTATATATGGAATACTAATCCAATTTCATTTTACTAAACTCACTCATTGCTATCTAGTTAGTATTCGAAAATAATTAATTTCTTTTTCATTTAATTACTTTCCGAATCGATTAGAATTATGCCACCACCAAGACCACGAGGTCCAAATTTTACTATATTTGAAGATGCAACGATGTGTAAAATTCATTTTTCAATATCTCAATATTTTAGTATTGGTACCGATCAATCAGAAGAAAGATTGTGGTATCGCATATTATATCAGATGAAAGAAGCCATACCTTCGATGCCACAACGCAGTTGGACCTCCCTTCAGAAACGATTTCAAGGAATAAGTAAAGATGTGGCACTTTTCTCTGCAAAGGAGGCGGAAGTGGAACTAGAATACGATACTGGATGGGGCCACGAAAATAAGGTAACTACGCATTCAATTTTGACGATTACATTACTGTTTTGAATTGTATATCCTCCACTAAATTGAATTAAAAAAATAGATTGCAGAAGTAAGGAGGCTTTTCAAGAAAGCTAATGGTGGGAAAAGTTTTAAGCATGAAGAGTGCTACACAATTATGTTAGATAATATAAAATATTCCCGACGATCGACAAATGTTTTTGATTCATCACAAGCTGAGTCATATTACGAAGCGGTAAGGAAAACCAGGAAATACAGGAAATAAGCCTAGACAATTCCAGTGGCTATGAAGACATAAGAGATATCCCTAACACATATATCCGTCAAATGGGAAAAAAAGAGGCGAAACGACAGAAGACAAAAGGGAAAGCAAAATGTAGTGGCCAACAGGAAATGATGGAAACTATTATTAAAGAGCAACAAAACTTCAACACCAAATATACAGAATAAACGAAAATGAAGATGGCGCAGATAAGCCGAGTTTGCAGCAAAACTAGCTGAGTCTTCGGCAAAGTTTGCGGCAAAACAAGCTAGGAAAGAAAAACTTGACGCAAAGAGAGAAGCGGATGAGGAGTTTCGTATAATGATGATGGATGTCTCCGGGATGGATCCGGTAACAAGACAGTACATTGAACTTAGAAAAGATTAAACTAACCATAAAGGATTCTTGGAAATACCTTAAACCTTTGTGAAGGGCAGTCTTATTAGCATTGTCATATTAAGTTTCAACTTTTATGAACTAATTAAGTTATTTTCAGTTTATTTTTAACCGATATATTGTTATCTTAATGTATCATAATTTTATTTTAAATTTTAATTTTTTTGTTTTTTAAAAACTCACATGCCTTTAACAGTATATAAGATTAATTCAGATCCAACGGTCTGATTTTTATATTTTCCAAAAAAAATGACCGTTGGCACTCCTGTTATAAAATGACCGTTGGCATATCCTACTTTCACCATCATCACCTGCAAATTCTCATCTTCTTCTTCAACAACACAATTCTTGAAAAAAATTCACACAAAACAACCAGTATGGAGGGTTCAAGCTCATCACTAATTACCAAGTGTTTTCTTTGTATTTCTGCTGGTCATGTTGCCAGAGATTGTCCTTGGGAAGGTATAAAATGCATATTAACCAACTGCAAGGGGCACCTGTTTCTTAGAAAATCAAAAAAAAGGAAATACTGGATTTCAACCTTATGTGAAGTGCAACTACTGTGGAGTTTTCATCTGGTTAGATGCTTATGTAGCTTCACACCAAGGTATTCCACCACCTATTCTACCAACTTTACCAGATGATGAAAAGTGGTTAAAAGAGAAGCAATTTTATTGCTACTCATGTGGGGAAGCTGATTACATGGCCTATAACTGCAGAACCAACCTCTTACCATGCACAAATCCATGTTGTGATGGTAAGATGAAGCTGCTCACTTCTACAAAACCAGAATCTATTGGAAACAGATACTACTTATGTCAAACATGTAAGAAGGTTAAGTTTCAATAAATATGTAAGCAACTGTTGGAATATGTATGAAACTAGTAAGATATTGTCATACTCTTATAAGTAGGTAATAAAGAAAATAACTTAGCAACTGCATAAGTTGTTCACAAACTACAAGCTACTCCTCACGGTAAATTTAACAGATTCATATTCTTAATAAAAGTACTAATAAGGTTCAACACCATAAACAACAACTCTTTAAAAGATAAAAACATCTAAGTATATAACTCATTTAGTTGGGGTGATTTTCATTCTCTTCAGAAGAAAGGGTAGCTATCTCTTTAAGCACTTGTAGAACTCCTCGTTGTTTTGAAAGACTCATCAACTCCCCAGATTCAAGCGAACGGGTCACTGTCCTGACCAACACATCTGTTCGATCCCTTATAACTCGGTTATCAACAACTGGTGGTTGAAATTCCTCATCCACCAAATCAACAAAGGTTGGTGGATCAACAACTGCACCACCTTCAGGTTCAATATGTATTTGATTCCAACCATTCGAATATCTAACAACATATAGACCAGTAAAGTACATATTTTGTGGACCAATTCGTCCCGATCTTGTAACATTGTTTCTGTTCATCTTCAGAATCTGCATAAATTTTACGGCTAAATAAAATTCAACATAATAGAGTTCCCATATTTTATAAATAATAATATTATTCAATTAATCAAATAATTATCCATAACCCAACTAAAATTAACTAAATATTTTTTTCAAATTTTACTTCAATTCAACAAATTCTTCTGACCCTAGAATGAAACCCTAAAATTCTCATTATCAATTATTACTTTAATTCAATCAAAATACCAAAAAAAAATTATACCCAATTTTAAAACACAATAACTTCAATACCCCTAAATTCAATTCAATTAAAACACTATATCTTGATTCTCATAATCAAAATCAAAATACAATGGTATACAAAATTTATTAAACATTAAATTAAAAATTAAGATTATCACTTCTAAAAATAAATATTAAGGTTATTACCTTCGAAATTGACGAGGGTTTCTCACAAAATCAGGATGGGTGCTGCTGTGGTGCTGGTGGTGTTGGTGTGGTGGCGGAGTTTCTCAAGTTGGAGGCTTCACAGGAGAAGAAATAAGAAAAAGTGGAATTTGCGGCTGAAGAAGAAGGAAGAGAAGATGGGGCGAGGCGTTAGCAACTCGCTTGGAATTGCAAGCGGGGCGCTAGGAAACCGGCCGTCTATTTCAAGTCACACGCTTCTCTCGCACAAGGGATACTCGATCAGGCGTGATGCTGACACACCGCCCCATCAGGCGTTTCTCTAGTGCTCCTCCCGTCTCTTGGGCGTGGTCCTAGGAGACCGTCCACCATCAGGCGTTATCTTTCGTTCCCGTCCCACATCAAGCGTTCAACTAGACGTCCGCCTCGTGCAAGCGTTATGCTAGGATCATGCGCGTCTCAACAAATGATACGCTAGAAAGCCACCCAACACCAGGCGTTATATTGGAACACCGCCCAATCATTTACCGTTGTTCTTGGGCCAGACCAAAGACTAAAAATTTTAGTCTTTAGTCTTTGGGTATCCTCGTCCCACTGTGGATGCCCTTAAGGGAGTAAATTGATTTTGTTTACAGGGTCTTAGTAGATGCTAGGGTTTAGAATTTGTGGTCTATTAGGTCGATTAAAGGAGAAGAGATATTGAGACTCGAGAGATCAAGAGAGAGCAACATAGAAGAAATCCAGCAGAGACTCGAGATATTACTAACTGTGGTTGAACGAAGAAGAAATCCATCTAAGACTCGAGAGATTAAGAGAGAGCAATGGAGACTAAGTTTGTTGAATGAATTTGTGAATTTTAATTATTCGGTGTTCAATTCTTGTTGAATGGATTTGATTACCCAGTGAGGATTAGGAGAAATAACGGGAAAATAAACGATTGGGAATATGGACATTAATGACAATTAATGACAATATTAATGAAGAATCACGATCTGGTTTAAGTGGGTCATAGATCGTTGGATCATTTGATCTAGCTAATAGTAGGGGGAGATCACGTCGTTGGGTGACTCAACAGACACTACTTCTATATTAGCATAAATACCATAATAATCTCATATTTCGAAAAATTAATAAATACCTTTGTATCTCATCCAAAATTCGCTGGATTCCATAAATTATCCTCGTACCCAGTCCATTAATAAATAGGTGGGGCACCTACCCGTAAAAAAAAAGATAGGCCGGATCAGATCTGTGGATTGAGTCAAACGCTCACCTGTAGTTTAAAGGCTAAATTTCACCATAATATACGGGACTACTTAGATTAGGTTATAAAAAATAACTTTTTAGAGCCGAGGTAAGCCAGGCTTTTATTTTACCTATGCAAGAAACTCATGCTACATATACGTTGTAAGTTAACTTGTAAGAATATACAAATATATGCACTAAAATTTAATCTGCCCTTTTTTTATGTTTATTTTTTCAAGAGTATTTGTTAAAAGATTTTCCAATAGATTGTGTGTGAAAATAAATGTCTAAATCTACATAGGATCCACGATCATTTTTCCTAAAATGTTTCTCCAACCCAAACTTCTTAAACCAATGTGTAAATGACATGGCCAAGTTTTGGAAAGACGTCTGGTCGGTTGTTAGCCAAGCAAAATTATTTCAAGTTCTTTCACTTCATAAAATATGAATTAGAGTATAGTAGCAAGAACAAGTTCAATCCTCAGAGAGATATGGGTTGTTATTCGCATTCGAAAACTTTTGTTACAAGGGGGATTTGTTTCTTAAGAATAAAGTAATTATATTAATTATACAAGCAGAAATCGAATAAAGAGAATCCATAGGTTGAGAATATTGGTTAAGGGTTCATCTTAAGTCATAAGACATGCACTTTTACTAATAACTTGAGTTGTCACTTAATCTTTCATTATCAAGATCTCTAGGGCATCCCGTCGAGAGCATACTCCGGTGAATTCCTTATGTCATCACATACCATAACGATAAATATGATGTTACTATTCAATCCTAAAGCAACGTGCTATTAGGTTTAACCCTCCAAGAGCATCAATTTATATGAATTAGACTAATCAATGCAATAGATATACTACTTGCAATCTATTTAACATAGGTCCAGCTTCTATATTCACTCACACTCACACAAAGGTTTTGAATACAATCAGCAACAGCATAATGCTACTTATGACAAGGTTTATCAACAATTATGTATCTCAAAACCCTAGTCCAGTAATAGATATGCATTCATAGTTATTTAGTAGCTTTTTTAGAGTGACAACAAATATACTGAAAAAAAGGACTTTCAAGTAGGTTCGAGAGATCAAGCTCGAACAGGATGAGCCTAAACTAAGAAATGATCGTTCATGTCCTGCTTGTTTTTGGCTCTTGTTGAGATAAAGCTTTTCCTTTGGTTCCTTCATTACCAATGACGTTTATTAATGGTTGAACCGTGTACTGATCGTAGATCAATCGTTGATTCCCACAGGTATCTCCATGACTTTCTTCTCTTGCTGGCTTGGTTTTCTCCAGGAGGGCAGGAGCAGTTGTGGTACATCGCTTCGCGGTTTCATGTAACTCAGAGAAAGTTTGAAAATATAGCACGATAGAAAGAGATCATACAATTAATGCAGGGCTCCATTAATTGATGCTCTGTCACATTCGGATCGTGACAGTCCAGCGCTTGAATTCTAAATTTCTTCATGTATTCATGGGGTGATCATTATTCGTCTGGATCATTCTTCCCAAGTCTGATCGGGTGATTTGTTCGGAGACAAAGAAATAATTCTTGTAGGCTCTTCCAGTGGGGGATTTTGGAAATTCTTTGAGACGTAGCACATGATTATATTCATGTCCCCCGAGTGATTCGAGGAATGGTGAGACGTGCTCACGAGTGTTTCCAGTTCCACCGTACAATGAAAAGGTCGGAGATGAGTAACCTCCTGGCAGAGAAATCCTTTGAATTTCAGGCGGTTATGGAGGATGATGTTGGCTAATCCCTTTCCTTTGGTGTTCATAGTTGTGTTTTTTTAATTAATCTTAATGTTTAAAATATTAGTGTTGCTTTCAGTTAAATTTTGATGTTTTATGTTTTATTATTGTTGTTTGTTATCGAATCATTTACTTGCTCAGGTTTATTTTTGAAAAGAATTCTTACCGATAATTTCTTTGTGTAGGGAGAAGTGCAATTGTCTAAGAGCTCAATTGGTTTTCGGTGCTCAAACCCTCTTTTAAACAACACATTTGATTTAGTAGGTTTCAGTCCATTCATTTAAACCTAATTTCTTATTCTATACACATGATTTATATGACATGAGAAATTCGATGAACCGTTTGATTCGAGCGTCCCAAAAAACAAGTTTGCATTATCCATCCATTTCATATAACACTCTGGTTTTACTACTGCAACGACCTCCCTGTGTCGGTGAATCGATATACATAAACATTTGTTTTTGATGTGCAAAAACCTTCCTTTAACTCTTTCTTTCAAGCTCAAACTCATATCTCTGAGACATCTAAATCAGTATTTGAAGGAAATATTTTGAGAATTATTCGAAATGAAATCCTGTATGAGTCTTAATATGCTCCTCAAAAAGAGGTAAACAGTACTCCTTTGTTTGTGTCATCTCATGTTTTATTTTAGAGCATTGCGTGTCTTTTGTAAAACCTACTACGAAAATAGGCTCTTTTCCCTTGGAAGATCGTCTAGAGAACAATGGATCAAATTGAAAAGAAAATATGGAGAAGTGGATACACAAATTGACGATGTTCGATGGGATTTTTCTTGCACCAAACATCAGTGATGATAATACAGAAGATGAAGACAGGAAAATGCAACTGTGCATTAGCTTGGATGAGTCTTCTCTGCCATGATTTCCTATGAGTCGCTTCAGATCTTCGCGGGTGAAAAAATCGGATTATCGACTTCTCGTTGTTGGACAATCGATCATGATATGGAATTCTTTATCTTTTTGAGTCCTGGAAGTCCCAGCATCAGTGACCACTGTAAGGTTGGTCCTGGTTTGCTCCATTAAGCGATGTTGTTGTTCTGGGGAGAGTTGCTCCGTTAAGGTCTTGAGACAAGTAATTACCTCATTTTGAGTAGTGGTCATGTCCATCTGTGTTCTGGCAAGAACCTCCTGTATCTTCATCAGATAAGCTGTGCATGCTGAGCGGAGTTTGGGTATTCTCGGTGCCTTCAGCAGTCTTGTTACCGACAGGAGATGTGGTAGTAGTATTGGTAGTAACATTGGTACGATAATGATTAGTAGTGACAAGGGTGTTTTTAGAATCGCCACCACCAGCACTACTAGAACTGACATTGGGAGTTGTAACTGCTCCAAACCTAAGATCCACCATTTTGAATAACTGAAAATTGGCTTTTGTAATTGAGAGGTTGATCTTCTGCTGTGGTCACCAATTGTTTCGGGTGAAAACATGTGTACTATAAAAGAGTAATTTCAAGTAGGTTCGAGAGATCAAGCTCGAACAGGACGATCCTAAACCAAGAAATGGTCGTTCACATCCTGCTTCAATCACAAAGGTGTAAAAGATTAGGTAGGTATTAGGGGAGGGAAGCAAAGAAGGTTGAGAAAATCTCAGTGTGATGAGTAATTGCAGTGTGTAGTTTATAATTTCAGATGTCCTTCTTTTGTCTATTAGTTCTTTCTTTCTTTTATAGTTCTGAGAAGACACATTAATTTCTCGTAAGTGGTGAAAGTTACAGAAGAAGTGGAGGATCGTGGAGATTGCATTGGAGTCATGTCTGAAAAGCAAGGAAGACTTATATGACCACTACTTCTCGTTCTCTCAACTATCTTGTAACTATCCCACTACTTGTTACCTTCTTGTTCCTGGATGTGTTGCCACAACACATAATTGTCATAAACCGCCAGTCCAATACCCCAATGACAATCCCGCCATATGTTGTATTTGATATCCCGTAAAATGATAGTGGAGTCGTGATCCACTACTATCAGTGTCGAGTATGGTAAGTTTAGTAGTCGTATACTAAATTTAAAACTGCATGGCATAATTTTAATGGCCAAGTGCTACCTTAGAAGTGACTTGGCATAAATATGGAAGATGTTCGAGGCTAGTATCGTAAAGAGATTCTTAAACAAGAAGGCTCATTAAATAACTATATAAGGCTGGCATTAGGCTAATATTGAAAAGATTTCTAAGGGAAGCAGCTAGCAAAGTTATCACTAGCTTCTTAGCGCAAATGGTAATGTGCTAGCTCATAAAAACTAATATGCTAGCGTTTTGAAGGAAAGGCTAATGTGTTAACCGTAAGGAAGATATCTTTTTAGTTTCAAAGGATAAAACACTACTAAGGAGGCTAGCGCTTTTAGCGCAAAGGCTAGGACGCTGCTAAGCCAAGGTAGCTAACACCAATGTGTTAGGGCTAGGAAGCTAGTGTCAATACGCTTGTGGGTAGAACTTGCTAGCTGAGATGCTGCGCCAAGTGCGTTGTGGTTGGAACGCTTCGCTAAGGACACTTGCTAGATCGACGTTTGCGCCAAGACACTTGGCCACGGACGCTAATGCTAAGACGATGTTGGCTGAGACGCACTATTGCCAATCCGCTTTGCCAAAGCCGCTTTGCCAAGGGCGCTGCTATTTGAGACGCGCTATGGCCAAGGACGCTAGCATCATAAATGTTATTAGCCAAGACGCTTATGGTTGAGGACGTTTGTGCCAAGGGTGCTATGGCCAAAGATGCTAGCACCATGGACGCTGGCTAGCCAAGAGAAGTTAGCGCTTTTAACGCTAGTGCAAGAAGCTAGCATCAGTGCGGTGCTAAACCAGGTGGATAGTGCTAGCCTGACGCTAATGGAAGAAAAGGCTAGAGTTATCCAAGCTCATAGGCACAATCCGTATTTGAAGACATTGCTCCTTGTTTGTGGCGCGTCCGAGAGGGATAACGCATAATTCGTGGCTTGTCTTTGAGAAAAACGCTAAAGTGGCATATTTTAAGCTCAAGAGAGCAATTTGTGATGTGTTCGTTGCGAACAAGGCGTTAAGATAGAATGTATTTTGGGTATTAAGCATTAGCTACTCCCAGATTTGATAGATGTTATTGGAACATCAATGCACATTCAAGACGAGTTCAAGGAATTTAACTGTGGAATTTAGGCGACTTGAGACTAGTTCGATATGGCATGAATATTGTGAATATTGAGGAGGCTACAAGATCAGTTTAGAATACCTTTAGTTGTTCGTAAAGAATTTATATTCTTAATTCGCTTGCGGAATATATAAGTAGAGATACAATATTTCGTGTTTTGTTATAAAGCTAGGCATATGTGCATAAATATGTACATATCCTTTTATATTCTTATTGCTCGTTAGAGGCAATTTTATTATTTTATCCCTTGTCAAAAACTCACCATCTACAGTAGCGCCCCTAAATAAACATTCACATATTCATACATGGCAATAATAATTAGTACAACAAGAACGATAATGATTCGATTAAGATAAAAAAACTAATATATTAATTTAGTAACATGTTTCTGATATCCAACTATATCCTTAACCAATATAAAAAATTTAGCTCCACATGGATTTCTTAAAATCCATGGAAAATAATTAAGTAGAAAAGTATAGCAAACCCTGGTTTTTATAGAAGAACCTCCAAAAAAACAAAGCTCATTTTATCCTCTCATAAAGATATGATTAGATCCCCCAAAAATAATGTTTAATCTCCTTAGAAGTGTCAATTATATAATAGTTCAATTATAAAAGAGCCCGTGTTTGAATCCCGATCGAAATAGGTTCCAAAAAAATCCACCAAAACAAAGCGCGTATATAGAAACAAAAAGTCTGCAAAGTTCCATGTCTGGTCGTGTAACACCCCGAGTTCCGGACCAAGATCAAACCCATATAGAGATCCAAACTCAAGGCGTTACGGGACGAAACGAGACAAATGCATAGATTTTATTATCTATAATTATTTCACCAAACACAACTGAACTTTTATATACATGAATTTAAGCATATGAATAGTTTACTATTTAAACATCTATAACAACATTTTGACAAAACATTTAGACCAATTTATACTTCAGGCAATTAGAAGAAAAGCAACACAATTATCAACGTAACTAACTTCTTAGTTCCACTTCCAACTTCCATGAAATCTGTAAGGATGTCAATTGGAGTGAGATGACATCTCAGTAGAACGCATTCGTATTCTCAAAAGATGTAGAAACAAAATCAATTTATCAAGTAAATTTATACAACACGAAATATAGTACAACTTCAACGAATCAATGATAGATATTCAACAATCACAATACCATTTTTAGTTTCCAACAAATTATCCCATCTTGATTTCAATCCATGAGCTCACAACACCAATAAGATTTCCAACAAATCATGTAATTCATATCTAAACACATGAATTCACATCACTATTAATGCATCCAACAATTTTCCCATCTAAATTTCAACACATGAGTTCACGGTACAAAAACCTTGGTTCGTGCGCCCACATATTGTTTACATGGTACGGAAAACCGCCATAGATGGATCAGGGGATCATTACCCTATCTGTTATTGGGAATCATTACCCATTCTCTCTCGGGAATCATTAGCTGCCGTTAGCATGGAACCAAGTTCCATCTAACGAAAAAACATGAATTCATTTCCTTTTGTAAATCATTTTTACAACAAACTAGATTTGTGCCCGTGCTATGCACCGGGCAGGGATATGTGCTAGGTTCTTATTATATAGTCTTTTAGATTATATTGGTACCAAAATTAGTTAAGCCTCGCATATGGTTTAAATTGTTTAGCCCCAGTCCGATGCAAATGGTTTACAATATTTTCTCATATCCATTGAGGCTTGGCTTCGTCGCACATCCATCCTTTTGGGAGTTTCGATAAACTACTGTGTAATTAGTATCCAATAGATTAATAATTAATATGCATTCTATGCAATTAAAAAAGGATAATACATGTAAACCTTTATTAAATAGTCTATAATTCTAAGTTAACTTGAATAGAACTAAGCAATATTAAAAGTAAAATAGTATTTAACCCGTGTCACACACCGGGTACGATGGAAATTGGACCCCATTTGGTGAGGCGGGGATTTTCCCCGCACCCATCCCAGAAGGGGTCCCAGCAAACAACTTAGTGCATAATGAAAACACCAATATTTCATAAAAGAAACCTAATAACATGAATAGAACTAAGCAATATTAAAAGTAAAATAATATTTAACCCGTGTTATGCACCACGTAGCATGGGAATTGTCCCCCATTTGGTGAGGTGGGGCTCGCACTAGTCCCAGAAGGAATCCTAATTAACAACTGCAATATGGAACGAAATCACCAATATCATTTAGTAGATTAACAATTGGAACCAAATTCATCAATTGCATACCGTTTAAAGTGTCGGAGATTATAAGAAACACTTTTGAAAAATTATATCAACCTTTGAAATCAGCAAGTAGTTCATAACATTGCCAACATCAACACTCTATAATTAGTATCCAATAGATTAATAGTTAAAATAAAATCTACGCAACTAAAAAAAGTAATAAATTTAAACCTTATTAAATAATGAATAATTTTAAGTTAACATGAATAAATTAAGCAATGTTAAAAGTAAAATAGTATTTAACCCGTGTTACACACCGGGTACGTTGGAAATTGGGCCACATTTGGTGAGACGGGGCTTTGTCGTGCACCCGTCCCAAAAGGGGTCCCAATTAACAACTGTAGAGTATAATTAAAACACCAATATCATTTAGTAGATTAACAATTGGAACCAAATTCATATCATTTAGTAAAAAAAAGTTTAACAATGAAATGTATTAGATTTTAAACAAACATGCACAAATATGATGTTTAATTGTAGAAACATGCATGTGGGTAACATATTTCACAGATAAAATTTAGATAGCTCTTACAATGGCAGCTTGAAACTAAATATCCACGTAACTAAAGTTTAGGGTGGTAGTACTTATAACGAACAGGGTCTTGCAGAAATAGAGTAAAATCATTAGGCTTACATGTTTGTTGAAGAAGGTTCGTGCTCGAATTGCTTATAACATGCTCTGGTTAACCATTATCAGTTTGGGATTGGTCTAACATTGGAGGTAGATTCTCATTCAGATCCCTGAATTTGAACAATTATGTTGTTCTTGCCCTTAGTGTCTCAAAATCTTTGCTTTAAGTCTTGTTTTCTCTGCCAAGTTTCGTATTGTCTAGTTAGCACCCCTCAGTCCTTGATCATCAGCTGCAACAACTTGCTTTATTCTTTTCTTTTAATATCTTCCACCTTTACAATGAATCCCTGTTGAGAGAAAATAAAGCTACAATTTAATACCTAATGCGAAAGAAATTCAAAATATAAGCTCAAACTGAATCATGCCAACGTTATGGAAGTTCCGTAATAAATGTAATGAAGGTGCCCCGATATGAAGATAACCTTTATGTTTGGCTGGTAGCATATGGCAGTTACTACGCGCATCTCGTATGTCGGTCCAATAAATTTTCTGAGGCACCCCAAATTCGAACTTTCCCGTCATTGGATTCACTAATAAAGTATGCATCATTTACTTGCATCTGTATATATCCTGCAAACATACACCTAAACATCAACGAAACATGTAATTGTTAAGAATGATGAATAAACACAGAAAAGCATGAATAAACAAAGAAAATAATATTTACCTCTATAAGTTGTAGAAGTTGATATGTGCATATACTATTAATCTTCTACTTTCTGTTGGTATGTCTAAATTGTTACCGAATATGATAATTGTGTACTGTATTATGAAGTAAAAAGGTGAATTGCACTCTAACATTCCAATATAGGAAGAACCTTCCAGGCCGACAGAATAAGGAACCTTGAAAGAAACGAAATCAATCAAATATTCAGACCAAAAAACCGACAGAATTAGGAACCTTGAAGAAAACGAAATCAATCAAAAGTTCAGACCAAAAAAATCAAAAGCTGGTACAATTTGAAACTTGTAGAGAACTCCGTACCTTTGAAGTGCATATCTTGAAGAGCTCTCCTAAGCATTTCGTACCTTTCGCCGCGTACCTAGATCTTGCATATGCCCGTCTACTGCAATCTTGTTGCACCCATCATCAATTGCTCTTTAGCAACAAAGGACACATATTTGATATTCCTGCAAGCATTTTGATCTCAATTATTAAAGTTGAGTTGAACATTTAAATTCAAATAAGTTATCCAAAGACGTAAAAGTTAGCAGGGTATCAGTAATTAAGTAAATCGATCAAAGGGAGTTTAAAGATACCGACTAAACAATCTTTACTAGATTAAAACCAACATTTCTGCTTTCCAACTTCAGCCATGGCTCAGACAACAATAAGAGTCCGATGGCAAATATAATCTAACGGACTACCAAATTATTTGCATATAAGATACAGAAAGGATATCATGACTGCGTAAAGAAAAAGGTAATTTTTTACATGCATGAAGCACCAAAAAAAGTTTTGAATGGAGCCGCAAAAATATTTCCAGTAACAGCACCAATGCCATTTGCAGCTTTAATGATAACAGCCACATTGGAATTATTTATTTCGAGCTTCAATCCTGAATAACATTTCTCACATAACGCTTCTTTCTTTGTCAAGGCAAGAATATTTGGAAACCGCAAACATCCAGTTCAAATTGGAATCTATAGATAAAATATATCAGAAAAAAGGATGTATGTCATACACCTCTGATAGACACATTTTTGTGTCTGATTTGTCTCAATTCTTTACTTTGATAGTGCTCGATCGTGTACTAATTGTGTTATTTTATATATTTTTAGGGTTTTTTGGAAGAATAAACTTTCGTGGAAAAATTGGCTAAAAAGTGCTAAAAACACCCCTAACAAAAGTGTTAAAGGCACCTGCATTATAAAGGCACCCCAAGGAAATTGATAAAGGACCCACTCTCTATCATTTCAAGATAATTGTTTTGGCGGGAAAATTGCCTCTTAGCTTCTGTGTGAAGTTGTGAAGATTTGAGACGTGAATTTGGACAGATTTTGGGAGTTTAATGACAAGAATATTTGCTTGCCTAACTAAGAGGAGTTTTACAAAGATTTAATTACAACAGGATCAAATCTCGTGAGATATTTTCTCACGGACAGGTAGAAAATAATAAATTGGAAAACATAAAATTCTTACATGTTTCTTATTATTTTCTTTCTATACTACTCATTGAAACAGCCGAGGACACAATCAATCATCGAAGTTGTAAGAAGAAAAAAAATCAGAATCATCGAGAAAATCAGATCGAGAAGGAATAAAAATCATGGAGATTCGATTCTCATTGATGAAAAGAAATTGAGGAGACTAATGAGAAGATATGGGAACTGATTGGTGTGCTAATATAAATAGAAGAGTCGAGAGATCAAAGGGAGGGGGGCTAGCTCTGCCAGAAACAAAGAAATAAAAATCCTGAAAAATTATGCTCGTGATGAGAAGATGAAGAAACTGTGGAAAAAAGGTTGAAGAAACCGTTGTTAAAATCTTTAAACTAAGCAACGTTTATCTTCACTTTGCAACGTTTATCTTCATTTTACAAGATCATCTTCAAAAACTGATGTGGTTTTGTGGTAGTGGTAAGAATGGATTTCAAACGCTCGAACTTGTAAAGATTGATTTTAGGTTTAAATTAAACTAGAAAAATTACACAAAAATGAAAGTAATATTCACAAATACCGAGGTTATGGATTTCACCATTAACCAATTAAATTGATTCAATCTAATCAATATTTATGCAATTCTTCACGTTTAAAGTGATTCTAATATGTTGCAAAAGTAGATTTCCAAAGTAACAATTGTAAATTGGAAGTATAGAACATCAACAACCCTAGGCTAAGCATGCTCTATCAAAAGAAATTACAACTGCTTAATAAAAATCCCTAAATCAATTTTTAATCAAAGCAAATAATCATAAAAGAAATTACAAAAATCAATTAAAATAGAAATATACCACTTTTCTTATTAGGATTTATTTTCTTATATTTTTTTTTGTAAATATATTAGGAAGTTTTTGTCAGAAAATGTCGAACTGGTATTATGAGGACCAATACAATGAATATCCGACTGAATTTCAAAATAGACATTATCTGTACTATCACCATGGTGTGGATAGTAGTCGGGACCACCACCAACCTTCTGGGATCACCCTGGTATGAGCAATAACCTCCAAAAGGTTGGTGGTGATCCCGACTACTATCCACACCATGTTGATAATACAGATCATGTTTAATTAATTCAGTCGGATATTCATTGTATTGGTCCTCATAATACCAGTTCGACATTTTCTGACAAAAATTTCCTAATATATTTACAAAAAAAAATATAAGAAAATAAATCTTAATAAGAAAAGTGGTATATTTCTATTTTAATTGATTTTTGCAATTTCTTTATGATTATTTGCTTTGATTAAAAATTGATTTAAGGATTTTTATTAAGAAATTGTGATTTCTTTTGATAGAGCATGCTTAGCCTAGGGTTGTATATGTTCTATACTTCAAATTTACAATTGTTACTTTGGAAATCTACTTTTGCAACATATTATAATCACTTTAAACGTGAAGAATTGCATGAATATTGATTAGATTGAATCACTTTAATTGGTTAATGGAGAAATCCATAACCTCAGTATTTGTGAATATTACTTTCATCTTTTGTGTAAATTTTCTAGTTTAAAAGCAGTTTTTAAACCTAAAATCAATCTTCACAAGTTCCAGAGTTTGAAACCCATTCTTACCACTAACACAAAACCACATCAGTTTTTGAATATGATCTTGTAAAATAAAGATAAACGTTGCAAAGTGAAGATAAACGTTGCTTAGTTTAAAAATTTTAACCACGGTTCCTTCAACTTTTCTTCACAGTTTCTTCATCTTCTTCATCACGAGCAAAAATTTTCAGGATTTTTATTACTTTGTTTCTGGCAGAGCTAGCTCCCCTCCCTTTGATCTCTCGACTCTTCTATTTATATTAGCACACCAATCAGCTCCCATATCTTCTCATTAGTCTCCTCAATTTCTTTTCATCAATGAGAATCGAATCTCCATGATTTTTATTCCTTCTCGATCTGATTTTCTCGATGATTCTGATTTTGTTTCTTCTTACAACTTTGATGATTGATTGTGTCCTGAGCTGTTTCAATGAGTAGTATATAAAGAAAATAATAAGAAAGATGTAAGAATTTTATGTTTTCCAATTTTATTTCTACATGTCCATGAGAAAATATCTCACGAGATTTGATCATGTTGTAATTAAATCTTTGTAAAACTCCTCTTAGTTAGGCAAACGAATATTCTTGTCATTAAACTCCCAAAATCTGTCCAAATTCACGTCTCAAATCTTCATAGCTTCACACAGATGCTAAGAGGCAATTTTCCCGCTAAAACAATTATTTTGAAATGATAGAGAGTGGTTGATTTTATCCAAATCCAGGGTTCCTTTAACACTTTAGGTGCCTTTATCAATTTCCTTGGGGGTGCCTTTATCAATTTTGCAGGTGCCTTTACACTTTTGTTAGGGGTGTTTTTAGCACTTTTTAGCCAATTTTTCCACGAAAGTTTATTCTTCCAAAAAACCCTAAAAATATATAAAATAACACAATTCGTACACGATCGAGCACTATCAAAATAAAGAATTGAGACAAATCAGACACAAAAATATGTCAATCTAAGTGTGAATTGAAGTCTTGCAAAGAATAATATTGCTCAAAATGATCTTAATTGCCAACATAGTGCTACCCTTGATAATTATTCACCTATTCCAGAGGACGAGGATAGAATTGGTAACACTACTTATTTAGACGAGGTTCAAACATCTTCATATTATTATGATAATGAGGATAGTATTAACGAAAAAATTGAAATATACAGGCAGGGTGATCAAAAAATTGTCACTCCAATTGCGTTTCATGATGATAAGGTTATTTTTATTCCAAATCCAAATAATTTTAATGATTATTCACCTATTCAAAAGGAAGAGGATTTGACTAGAGATACCATTGTTTTAGATGATGTAGAATTTTCTTGTTTTGAAGCCGATACTGGTTTAGATAAACCGGTTTATCTTGAGAATACTATCCATCGATTTAGAAACAATAGTCTTAGGTAACAAAGATAGACCCGTAGAGATTTTAAATAATAGTGAGGATGCACCACCCGATTATAACCTAGAAGAAGCAATTGACCATTTTCAGGAATCTGACGATCTAGAAATTAGAAAAATTGTGACTAGTCTATCTAAAGACACTGAAAACTCTAAGTTTGGAGGTGACTATCATTCTCCATGTGATTTACCTTTGACTCTTATAAAAGTCCCTAACTTGGGACTTGAATTATGCACCTCTACCATTTTACAAGATCATCTTCAAACTAGATTTCCCGAGCATGGTGATGTCCTTAAAGAAGTTCAGCTGTTAGAAACCCATCCTCTGGTCGATGTGGTTTGCCTTGGAAATAATACCAAGATTGATTTTGTTTCCCTACCAAAATATTTTCTTCCATATGTGGGAACGTTTGAATTTCAAGTGTGTCAGTTATTAAGTTTTGAAACTAAGCCTAATTACTTTAGAAGATTAGAATCGACACATTTGCTTAAGAATGACCACCATTTTCATAATAGTCAACGGTGTTGGTCAAATCTGATTGACTTTGAGGATCTGTAATTATTCAGGTTATTATTATGTGCCTTAAATTTATTAGTTGATTTTTTCCAGACTCTAGAACCTGATCATCCGGATCCTGCCTATGAAGAAATTCAGCGTAAGGAGATTTATCTAGACCCTTTCGTAGAGCCCGAACCTGAACCTCAACTAGATGTAGTTGTCTTAAACAAGACACTAGATAGGGATAAGGTTGTACTTTGTTTGTTCACTTTCTGGGCCTGTTGCAGTTTCCTTCTATTTTGGGTAGTATTATTTTATCCAGATGACCCACGGTTGTTCCGACTATTGCTATATAATTTTATGAGGTGACTAATTCTTTCTTAGTCTGGCTAAAGACTTTAAACTTAGTACTTCTTGGGAGGTAACCCATGCTCATACGACACGGTAATATATTTTCTTAACTTCTTTCCTTCGATTGATAACAGTTTCTCCTTGTTCATGCTTTTAATAATTCATCTTTAGAACATTGAGGACAATGTTAGATTTAATTTTTGGGGTAAAGGAGAAACTTTAGTGAAATATGAAACTCCAAAGTCTATAAACTTGTGAAAAATTCAGGATGACTCTAACTATTCTAGGTAGATGGAAACTTAGCTCTTTTTCTATTGGAATTGGTGTACCCAACAAAATGGTCTATTCGTAAAAGGATGCCTAGCTCAGGTGTTAGAAATAACATGATAGTTTTCACCATATCTCGGAGTCTATCTCGACCATATCACCTTCTGTTTTTATTTTTGTAATTTTTGTGTTTCTCCAAGTGATTTGGTGGGCACCAATATCGAATTGTTATCGCTGTCAGGATAAAGTAGAGTGTTTGAGATCAAGTCCCGTTATTGTATTATTTAAACCATTATTCAAAAATAAAAATAAAAAATATATATATTAAGAAAATAAGATAGTATTGACATTTCGATAGCAATATATGTGTGTTCTCCCTGTCTCCGTCGCCTAAGCAAGCATTAAACGCAGGATCCATGAGAACTATCATGTAAGATGCTGATAAGAAGCATGCACTTGGATTCAAATTGATCCAATCATGTTGTCAGTACATTTAATAATATTAAGATAATTGTTTTATTTTCAATAAATCGACTGCTAGGGCCCTTTTATATACCAGTTGAGTCGATATTAGTATAAGGATTAAGACCAGTGGGAACATATCTCAATCTATTAGAATTCATCCTGGTAGCGACCTTCAGACAGATATGGGAAACACCGTTCACCTTAGTCAACATGTGCAAACTTCATCATCTCTATATTCATCTTCTAAATCTATTCATATGATTGAACTTTGATCGTTTCTCAATATCGTGGTCCATTGTACGACTATCTAAGTAGAGCTTTGTTTTCTTATATGTGAATTTTAGTATGCTGAGTGCAAACTCGTGTACAACAATTGAACTCATATAGGGTAATGGTTCTTATAGGCGAGGAATTTAGTATGCTAACTAAATAGATTGTTTAGTGTCTACCCTCAAACGTTAACAGGTAGCTAGGGTTTGGAGTAGAAGGTTTTATGGGTATACCTCTTGTAAACCCTCACGAGACAAAACTCGTCCACTAGGGCCACCTAGGGGTTTAAAGGCTTGTTGCACATGCTAAATGCAATCGCGATGCCTGCGACAGTGAGTTAGGATTTATTTTCTAGATTAGATTCGCTCAAGGACTAGCAAATAATAAGTTTGGGGGTATTTGATAGAGACATTTTTGTGTCTGATTTGTCTCAATTCTTTATTTTGATAGTGCTCGATCGTGTAGTAATTGTGTTATTTTATGTACTTTTAGGGTTTTTTTTTAAGAATAAACGTTCGTGGAAAAATTGGCTAAAAAGTGCTAAAAACACCCCTAACAAAAGTGTTAAAGGCACCCGTAAAATTGATAAAGTCACCCCCAAGGAAATTGATAAAAGCACCCAAAGTGTTAAAGGAACCCTGGATTTGGATAAAGGCACCTACTCTCTATCATTTCAAGATAATTTTTTTGGCGGGAAAATTGCCTCTTAGTATCTGTGTGAAGCTTTGAAGATTTGGGACGGGAATTTGGACAGCTTTTGGGAGTTTAACGACAAGAATATTTCCTTTCCTAACTAAGATGAGTTTTACAAAGATTTAATTACAACCGGATCTCGTGAGATATTTTCTCACGGACAGGTAGAAATAATAAATCGAAAAACATACAATTCTTACTTGTTTCTTATTATTTTCTTTCTATACTACTCATTGAAACAGCCCAGGACACAATCAATCATCGAAGTTGTAAGATGAAAGAAAATCAGAATTATCGAGAAAACCATATCTAGAAGGAATAAAAATCACCGAGATTCAATTCTCATTTATGAAAAAAAATTGAGGAGACTAATGAGAAGATATGGGAGATGATTGGTGTGCTAATATAAATAGAAGAGTCGAGAGATCAAAGGGAGGGGGGCTGGCTCTGCCAGAAACAAAGAAATCAAAATCCAGAAAAATTATGCTCGTGATGAAGAAGATGAAGAAACTGTGAAGAAAATGTTGAAGAAACCGTTGCTAAAAATTTAAACTAAGCAACATTTATGTTCAGTTTGCAACGTTTATCTTCATTTTACAATGTTTATCTTCAGTGAAACACTTTTCCCTTTGTAACAGTGAGTTCGCAATGCCTAACAAACGTTGTGAATTTCCTGTTTTCATTATTTTCCATCTTTTTCATCCTTTGTAAACACTTTGAGCCATGAATCATTATTTTGAGAAAGTGATTAATATGAGGATCTAAACCCCTTTGATGAGGCGACGAAGGAAGTCATTGTTCCAAGAAAAGTGATATATTTCTATTTTAATTGATTTTTGCAATTTCTTTTATGATTATTTGCTTTGATTATAAATTTATTTAAGGATTTTTATTAAGCAGTTGTGATTTCTTTTGATAGAGCATGCTTAGCCTAGGGTTGTTGATGTTCTATCCTTTTGATTTACAATTGTTACTTTGAAAATCTACTTTCGCAACATATTAGAATCACTTTAAATATAAAGAATTGCATGAATATTGATTAGATTGAATCACTTTAATTGGTTAATGGTGAAATCCATATCATCAGTATTTGTGAATATTACTTTCATCTTTTGTGTAAATTTCCTAGTTTAAAATCATTTTTTAAACCTAAAATCAATCTTCACAAGTTCGAGAGTTTGAAACCCATTCTTACCACTATCACAAAACCACATCACTTATGAACTCAAGCAATTCGGCTTGAAAATCGTACATACTTGAACCAATCAGTTATACCAAACCGACAATGCTAAATGTTAGGTTTTTTCTATTGACACACTAAAATTGACCTCTTACACTATAAGAAAAACGGGTTTAAGCGACAGGTCGTTTTAAGTCGCTATAACCCTTATAGCGACTAAAAGTGGCACTCGCTCCCCTTGTTGCAAAAAGCCCGCTTTGTAAATGTCTAGAGCGGCTAGGCAGTCGCTTTAGTAATCAACCAACTTACCTAAAGCGAGTACTTTTCTCATTGCGCCAGAGCTAGACCAACCAATAGAGCAAGTAAAATACCAATCGCTTCAGATAGACCAACCATCCTAAAGCAAGTAAAATACCTAGTTGATAGATACATGGAACAACTCGGCCTGAAATTGCTTTGTTAAGGTTTTAGGAGACCAAATAATTTTGTTCGCTAAAAGCGATTTCTGATTTTGATTGGCCTGAAGTTGGTTGCTTAAGTTTTTAAGTTATCGAATTTTTTACTCTCTAAAAGCGATTTGTGATTTAGGAGCTATTAAAATACCTAGTTGATAGATACATGGAACAACTTATCCGGAAGTTAGTTGCTTAGATTTTTAAACTACCAAATTGTTTTGCTCGCTAAAAGAGATTTTTGATTTTGATTGGTCTGAAGTTAGTTGCTTAAGTTTTTAAGCTGGCCTGAAATTGGTTGCTCAAGTTTTTAAGCTGCCAAATTTTTGTGCTTGAGTTTTTAAGCTGGCCTGAAGTTAGTTGCTTAAGTTTTTAAGCTGCCAAATTTTTGTGCTCGCTAAACGAACTACTTCATGTATTCTAATTTTAGATAATCCCAAATTATAATTAAAATTAAAATTAATATCGAACAAATTATGAACCAAATTAAAAACCAAATTAAATTTTATTGTATCACATAATTCAGTTTATGTCATTTCTTAAAAAAAATTACACTCTTTACACAAAAGGAAAAAAGAAATACTATCTAATCATTTCTTTTTCTTCATCTGGGAGAACAGAAAGCAATACATCAACCTCATCATAGATAGCATCAACCTCATCATAGAACATTCTCAAAAAGAATATGCAAAAAGCATGGCATAGTGAGTATGCAGTGTAGAATGCTTAATTACAAAAAAATGGACTAAAGATTACCCAAAGGATTTTTGTTTGCCAGTTGGTTTTCTTGATTATTGCTTAGCAATCGACGAACCTTAAATGAAGATAACCTTGGTGAAATGTCATGAACCTGATTATCAGACACTCGAATCATGTTGTAAGACCATGCTCCCATTAGTGTCCCTAACAATGGTCCAACCAAATACACCCAATTCCCTTGTAATGTTGACTCGCAACTGCTGGACCAATCGTTCTAGCTGGATTCATCGATCCACCAGACACCGGCCTAATCAATAGCATAACAATATTAGTCATCAGGATTAAATGGTTCTGTAATTATGGAGTGTTAGCAAATTTATGCCTTACTTACCCAGCTAAGATAGAACTGATGCAAACAGCAGAGCCAACAGCTATCCCTGCTAACTCTACAATCTGTACACAAGATGAGGAAACAAACAATATATCAAATAAACCTTATACCATAAAGTTTAACTTTTTTAAGTTTTTTTCGAGAAAATACAAGCGGAATAAGTACTGCTTTAGTATTGGTTGCAACGGCAGAGGTGACAAACATCATGGAAAATGGAACAATAATTTCCATGGCTAAAGCCTGAAGATCAGTTCCAGTAGGAGAAGTAGTTCCAATATTCTTGGTTGGGTATAACACAACAAGAAAGGTAAATGAAGCAACCAGTACCCCTGTTAGTTGAGCTGTAACATAAAATGGCACCTGTAAAAGAAATTCAATAATCAACCACTTAAGCACTTATAACGAAATCTAATAAATTAGATCATTTTTGCACCTAACTTTTCAAATTCAGTCCAAGTATAATGAATATGAGAGATTCACCAATCACGAACATGCATGAATGCTTTCTGGACATGCAAATGGGGTTTTGGTAATATATATATACCATCCACAGAACGGTGAACCTGCAGCAATAATAAACTTCGAAATCAGTTAACCAAAATAAACTTGGAAAGCATAATGCAATCTGAACAATAGCACAATGGTAACTTAATTTATGAAAATCGATAGCTCTCTCATCATCTCATATATAATTTCCTCATCAGAACAATTGAACCAAACTAACGTAAACAATCCCATAATAGACAACGATAGCCCATAGACATAAAAGATAGGAATAACATCCAAATAAACATCTTTCAAAGTACGATGTCTACCATCAAATTCCAAATGCTTCAAATCCATTTTACAATTCAGTCATTTAATAATGTGATTTTGTCTAGAGGATCACTAGAAACCTAAAGTGCTACAACTAGATAGACCTAAATACGACAATAAAAATATAAAAGTAGCAAGTTATGAATAAACAAAGACTACTGACATTGAAGCTACTGTTAGATAAAACAGATGTGAAGAAGGAAAACCTACATTTTTGAAGTCAACCTGATCGAACAATCACTAGAAACCTAAGGTGCCAGCTAGACAAACCTAATTACTTTTGTAAAATACCAAAACTTACTTCCAAAAAATATATATACATGTATAGATCAAACCTCAATAGTCGCATGATATGTGTCAACAGAATCATAGCTAATAAAATCAAAACCACGAGAATTGCCTGTCTCGGGATATCTTATTATCTGCAACAAAAGACGCCCTTTGAGATTTGAATCCACTCTCAGAAAATAATTACAAAATCAGTGGCAGCCAACTGGCCAAGATTTAGATGATGTTCTTAAAGAGAGGTAAAACGCTAACCTTAGGATTGATGAGAATGACCCCATATGCACTGAAAGTATCATATAAAAGTTTCTCATCAACATCCTACAAACGTTACATAGGATTAGCTTCATGTGTTGAGAGATAAACTTCTGAATCAAACAAGATTTTTTAAAGGCATTTCCACAAGAGATCAGTTAAATCAGTTATATTATGGGCAGAAATGCATACTAATGCTATTCAGTTACTGCACCTATTAGTGAACCAATACATTCCTGACACTAAAATGCATATGTTGTGCTCTATACAAACACAGAGTAACCAGCTCCAAAAATATAGATTGGTCATTCCTTTATGATTCAAAGTAAGCATAACGAAAGTTTACTACATTAATCCACTTCAAGGTACTGATCTAAAATTAACAAGCTTATTGACCAAATCTAACCTTTCATGATTAATGTAACGTTCTCAAACAAAAATATATCTGACAACAATCTAAGTGCGCTTAAAATAACATCAGTATTGTGAGGACAACAAAAAGATGGAAAAAAAGGGGCAGGCCATGCAACTATAAATCAAAAGAAGGATATCCCCTGTTGAATAGCAAATGATAAATCAAACAAAAACCCACACTTGATTCCCCAAAACATGCATCACACTTATCAAAGAAGAGATAAAATCAAGACTTCTATGAATCAAAGCTACAGACGTTAATCCTTGTCTACTACAGATTAGATTTTCAAATACTTCTTCTATAGGCTGCATTTACAAAAACAGAAGAATTTTTTAAAAGAAAAAAATACATAACAACAAACAAACAACAAAAAATACTTAAAACCCAGAAAGAAACAAAAATAGTGAAAGATTGTAGAACATTTCAAATTTCGATTCATTGATCAGTACCAGATCTACAACTTTTTTCGATACAACTTGAGCAACAGAAAACAGTTTTCTTCCATTAATAACTGAAGGAGATCTAGAGAGAAAGAACAATAGCAAAGGATTTCACAAACCCAAATTTAGGATACCAAAACAAAACCCTAACTTCTTCGAAAACAGTAACAGTAATCATACAACCAAAAAAAATTAAAAAAAATTGGGGGAAACTAAAGCAATAAAAAACTGAAATTAATCTGAACAAAATAAGGGTGATAGAGCCAGATTATGAGAGAAATTGGGAGGGGGGAAGTAACGAGAAGGGGGGAATCAGGGGGAAACAGAGCGGGTTTTCTCAGAGAAACGGATAGGGTTTTCAATGTGTTTAACAGACTCATAATAAGGCTTTACTCCTCTTACATGAACCTGCATACAAACACTCAAATGGTTAGATTAATCTAAATAAAACCCACACTAAAAAAAAAACTCAGCAAAACCAGCGAAAAAAATTAAAATCAAAAAAATTGCAGTGAAATAACACTACAAACCTACAAAAATTTGATGAAGAAAAGTAATCTTACCATTGTTTTACTTATTATCGAAATACTAATATCATCTCATTAGATATCAATCTTCTCATTCTTTTATAGCAAGATTAAGGAAATGGGTTTTCTCTATAGAGTATGATTTAGACGATTATGTGGAAGAAAAATCGGTTTGAAAGGGTTTTAAAACTCATTTTACTGGATGCATCTGCGGCTAAGGCAAGGGAGAAAATGAGAGGAAGGGAAGTATATGGAGAAGTTGAAAAACATCACTTCTTCTACTTCGTGCTCTTACTGTGAGATCTAGTTTGAAGAAGCAGAGAAATGGAAATGGAGATGGGATAGAGAAAGGAGGCGGAGAGTGTGTTAGCTAGGGTTAGATAGAAAAACGAAAGAGAGAGAGAGGGAATTTGGAAAATAAAATAAAAAATATACTTTGGCTTTTTATATAGATATTTTGAACGGTGGATAAGGTTGGTCATACGGATTGCTAAAAAAATTTTGGACAATGGAGATTATGTTTGGGACTCTCACACGGATTGAGAAAAGTGTGTGAGTAGCATGTGTGTTTCTTTTTGTGTTAAAACGAACTTGTGCGTTCGGTTTATTTATCAACCTTCGAATTACAAAAATCTAAAAAATATTATATAAATTATAATAATTTTAGATATTGTATCAATCTTCGATTATACATAAATTTTAATATATGAGAATGAACCAGAGAAATGAAAAAAAAAAATTAAGAATTGTTCTTGACTTTCGATTAGACAAAGTTTTTAAGTCCAATGATGGTAGATTTAGGGTTTCGATGGAGATTCCGACTTAGGGTAAGTGGTCATTAAGGATATTATGACGAGCATCGGTAGGTTTAGATTTCCGGTGAAGATTTCGACTTAGACGAAGAGGTCATTAGGATAATATGACGAATATCCGTAGGTTTGGAGTTCCGGTGACAAAACGTGGTATCTTTAGAGTTCTGGTGAGGACTCTGACTTATTTTTAAGCAGAATAAGACAAAAAGTGGTATCTTTGGAGTTCCGTTGAAGATTCTGACTTATTCTGAAGCATAATATGACAAGAAGTGATATATTTAGAGATCCGGTGGGGATTCCTCGTATTGATAGGATATACTTATCAATTTCTCATATTATCTACCAAGATGAGACCCTAAAATCTCACCTTTAGCCTCTCACCGATTCTAGGTAACTACAGTTCCATATCTGGTTGATCAGAATGTATACTGGAGGTCAATATCTAGCAATATGGACCATAATATGTCTCGTCCTATCTATGATTAGTCGAAATATCTATATAGGAACCCTAAATCTAGCAATGAACCACAAATCCACTTTGTTCCATATCCGGTTGATCAGAATGTATACTTGAGGTCAATAACTCGATTTCGAATCCGACTTCAGATTAATGCCCAGTATGGTGTAATCTGCATTACCCATAAAATGTTTTCGTAGTCAAATCGTTTACAAATTACAATTTTTCGATCTAATGGAGTAAATCAGAGTTTATCTGATGTAACTGTAGAGATCCATTAATCTGGTAAGTAAGCTTGATGTGTTTCATATATTCACTTCAAATACGTTTTATGTGGATTCAATCTTTTGAAGCTTTGGGTTTTTGTTCGTTTGAAGAATTTGGATGTTTGATCTGAGAATTAACTTCTTTTGGTTCAATTTTTGAATTTGTTATATGTTTTAGCTCTTAATTTGATCTTCTAAGGATGTATTTTTTTTGGGCTTGCTTACATTGCATCTGATTATTTTATGAGGAATTGAAGTTATACTGTGTTTGTGATATTGCCTCTGTCAGAATTGACCCAAAAAGGAGAAGAAATAGACCCAGTTGAACTAATATAATAAGTAGTATGGTGACGGTTATGGGTTTCAGTTGATTCTCACGTGTTGAAATTCAGACATACTTGGATATGAGACAACTAGCTTGATTACTTGCCTACTTTTGTAGTTGACATTGTTTCAGCTCTAAATATACCACCAATTAGGGAACATCTAATTAGTTATAGGTGGATAATAATACATAGGCACTCAAGAGTATCTATATATTTCTCAACATGCGACAATGTTCTTCTTCTCCTCCTTTGTTAGCCAGCTTATTTATATATAAATACATGGTTGTCCAACGTACGGTAACTCTTCATGTTGTTGGTCATATTTTTTGCATGTATTCGTCTGGAATTTACTGTATAAATCGTTGTGCAATGACAATTTGAGTGATGTTTTTTCATATTGTAGATCAGTAAAGAAACTACAGATGGTTATCCTTCAGTTCAATGGGAGAGGTATGGTGTGGCTATGAAGTTTCCATTTGTGGATGAGGAGTTACGGCTTTTGGAACAGATACGATGTACCATCACCGATATCGGTAACGTGTTAGGGTTGGTGAGGGTTCTGCAAGCAGGGTGTTCACGTTATGCCTACAACAAATCTCGGTATAGCTACAAACTTCACAAATGGATATATTTTGCGCTACTAATTCATTCGTATTTGATCTAGCAAAAAAGAAAAAGAAAGAAGAAGTAACTATGTTTCATGAAAGAATGTTTACCAGCCTCAACCAATCTCGTATCTAGTTATGCTATAAATTGTTTTAGGAATTAGATTCTTAAAGTTCTGCAATCTTAATGAAGCTACATGGTAGTGAAAAGACGCTACCATCTCTATGGGGTGTTGGCTAGAGATGAATTTCAATTTTACTTTTGAGCACCCATTTCTGCATATATCTTTTTCTTTGAATTTCAATTTCTGAGTGAATTTTGTTCTATTTATAGTTGTAGTTGGTGCTCTATCCAAGATCAAATCCAAGCATACAGTATTATACACTAGATTTAAGAGCTTGACTCTATCCTTATGTTAGGATTTCCATCTCTTTTAACTGTCTTGGTTGAGAAAGAATGGTAATTAGCTTCATATAGGAATATTTTTCATTTTTTTTTAATATTTGTCCTCTTCGAATTCGTTGTTATTGAAGTTAAACTGATACAACAGGCTGATAGTGATCTCAAAAGGCAAACCTGCCGAAGTATTATTGAACATGAGTTCAGTTATTAGACGTATTGATTTAAGCTGCAAACTGTTTGCCCATGTTGCTTCTGGTTTCACTATTAGTTTTATATCGGTTGAGGCATCTGTCGTGGCTTTAGCAGTATGGAACATTACATCTGTTTGGTTACAGTACTGGCTTCTAAAGTCTGTGTATGATGGAATTCCAACTCTAAGCGAAAATAACCAAAGGAGAAACATAAGATTTGAACAAAAGGACTCAGAAGAAATAAGTCCATCTATTTCAACTGAGTCGGACACCAAGGTCTTGGTTTCTCACTTGGGAAGTACTTCGCCATTTAAAGTATACAGTTGAAAAGAGAAAGTAGAACGTCTATCAAAAGTAGCTTGCCTTGATGCTTGGATTGTGTACTTGCAACAAGATATACTATTACCAGGACTAGCTGTATTCTTACTTTATTATAATGTCCTCAGGTAAATAAATTTTGTGTGCTTCTTTGTTCTCTAGACTCTAGTATACTAATCCATGTTAAACTATCCTATAATTCAAGCTTCAAGATCTTAAGTTTATGACTTGCTTCATTTGAAGCTTTGGTCCGTTAATGTCAGCTACTTTGGTTTGGAAGGGCATCCCTGCTTATATTGTTGGCATAGTGCGTGGACTCAGTGCTATAATTGGGATTGCTGCAACTCTTTTGTACCCACTCTTACACTCACGTATTTCCATTGTGCGAAAAGGATTATGGTCTATCTGGATGCCGGTATTCTTGTTATTTCCATGCCTTCATATTTTTCTAAGAAATTTGTATTTCTGCTTTCCTGGTAAGACAAACCCGCAAGAACCCTCAATGATTATGAGATATTCATGTTACTTCAATTCCTTTGGTAAACATAAAAATTACTCTGAACAGGAGGTTGTTTATTTGTCAGAGTACTAGCTAGTAGTCAATGAGAATTCAAAACAGCTTGTGATTGTAGTGGAGCTTTCTGCTACTATGCGCCATTTCTGTATGGATTCAAAAGAGCAATATCTCAGCGTGGATGCCAATGGCTGGAGGTGCCGCATCACAACTTGGGTTATGGATGTTTGATTTATCTGTCACGCAACAAGTGTAGGTAGTTTAGCTTATTGTGATGAACCTTCCATGCTTAATTGTCTGCCTAAATAGACCGAGTTCTCTACTATGTACTTCTTTGTGAGCCATTTCATACACATCAGAAAATATCAGAGTTTCATTTAAGTCAATTACTCCACTGGTTTTTGGAAATTCACTTTAAATTGTCAATCTTTGTGTAGGATCAAGTTCCTGATTCGGATCGTTGCATCGTTGGAAGAGTACAGAACTCACTGCAGTCTACAGTGAATCTCTTGTCGTATGTTATGGGTATAATCATCTCAAACCTAAAGGTATGTTGTTATATACTAAGCATTCCCAATTGAGTTTCTCAAAGGGTATATTAAAATCTCAAGATTGTAGAAACATATAAGCTTTTCTCTTATTGATAATGATGATATTTCTCAGGATTTTGGGAAGTTGACGATCTTATCGGTTTTGTCTACGACACTAGCTGCATTACTCTACAGCTTCCATGTTCGGCGTGTCAGGAAACACCTCTTTCACTTTGAAAAGTTTTCCCCTATCTAAATCAATTTCAATATTTAACATATTTCTCTTTTTTATTTGTTCACTGATATATAGGTAATAGACATGCTTCTGTTCAAGGGGATGGAAGAACTGAACAATATTGTTGAACATGCGAAACAACGGCATCATATCATTGGGCAGTATGTGATGGGGAACCAAGGACTTGTGCAGGATGTTGGGACCAAGGATCAAAAAGTCTCTGACTTCCTTAAGAAGTTCTACACCACCAACTACTTCTAAATCTGAGAACAGGACCTAACCCATCATCCTTGTCAGGCTTCTCCTATGTTTTGTCCTGGCCAATATGGGATTACATGTTTTTTTGTTTTTCTTTTGTCCTGTAAACTTCAGGAATAAAATCAAACACTTGAAACTCTTGTTTGTGTTTCATCAAAAGCAAAAAGGAACTTTTGTTTGTCACGTTTTATGTGCTCAATCAACTTTATTTCTGATTCACCTTGAGGTTGCTTGTTTGGTTTTATTTGGTACGATAACTGAGATAAGTCGAACTGAGTACAGAAGATAGGATCAAAACATTGTATTTTTTGACAACGAATTTCTACTTGTTAAGGCAAATTTGTAGATAAATTGCTATTAAATGATAAAATAGAACTGATAAACACACTTAAACAAAAAAAAGTTACAACCAAATTATAGTCAATTTAGTCGATTCATGTTAAAAAAAAATTCAATTTGTGCATCCAAACATTTGCTCATAGTGAATCAAAACAATGATTTGAACGAGTTTTCATGTTTCCATTAAACAAATCCCAATAAGATTGTTGGATTAATACTAAGATCTCAAATGTCTACTTCAAAAACAGACTTCTCTTTTGAAATGGTGGTGGCGGCTTAAACATAGTTGCTGGGAGAGGTTTTACCAAGTAATTTATTTTTTGGTTTCTACGAGTATGTGCCTCAAAGTAAAGAGCTACACGAGCACTTTTCTAGATGCTATATAGATTACTTGAAAAAAGGATCCAGCGATCAAACACATCTGGCCATGGACAAAAATTAGTTGACACAGCTTTAAAGCAGTCCAACTATTTGGCAGTTGCAAGTTTTGTAGCTTAAACCCTTAAAACGACTAAAATATTAGGCTCTTGCTAACATTTAGAGTAACCAATTAATTTTCTGTTGCCAATATGTGCCTCAAAGTAAATAGCTACATGAACACTTTTCTAGATGCTATATAGATTACTTGAAAAAAGGATCTAGCAATCAAACACATCTGGCCATGACTAAAGCTTAGTTGACACAGCTTTTAAGCAGCCCAACTATTTGGCAGTTGCAAGTTTTGTAGCTTAAACTCTTAAAGCGACTAAAACATTGGGCTCTTGCTAACATTTAGAACAACCAATTTATTTTGTTATTGCTACGAGTCTGTGCCTTAAAGTAAATAACTACATCATCACTTTTTTAGCTGCTATAAATTACTTGAACAAAGGATCTAGCGATTAAAGACATATTTTCATGGATAAATAAAAGTGGACACAAGTTTATAGCCGCCAAAATTTCTGGCAGTTGCAATTCTGGATGCTTGAACTCTTAAAGCGACTAAAATTCTGAGCTCTTGCTAAGATTTCGGTTGCTTAAACCCGTTTTTCTTGTAGTGTTAGACACCGGGTATTTGTGCAGGGCCCCAGACCGCCAATCTCTCTTGACTTACTTAACAGTTAATACACCGCTTAACACCCCTAGCCTACACAACTCTATAGAGGGAGGGGGTGTGAATGAGAAATATACACAAATGCAAAAAAAATGCTCATATTTTTCTTTGGATAACATAAAAACAATGGAAAGGATGGAGTTGCTAATGAACTGGGGTATTATTTATGTTTACAGTCTGACATAATTAATTGACCAAAAAAAAATCTGTTATCAAGGCAAATCGATTCCCAAAAAACAATCTGTTATCAAGGCAAATCGATTCCCATCACTTCCGGAATCAAGCTGTTTTACTAAGATCAAAAAGAACACACCCAACAAACATATATATATATATATATATATATATATGTATAACACCAAAACATATATATCACACAAAATGCATGCCCACCAACATACACAACTCTCAAACACCACTACTGAACTCGGACTCCACTAACAGTTTTCACACATCATTTTTAGTCATTCTAAAGAAGAGGTGATCAATTAATTTTAATTTCTAAAGATAAGATGTTGATCCATAAGATAAGATACAAATGCTACAGCCTGCATCAATCTAAGAATTCAGAGAAATATATAACGGCTAGCAAATTAAAGACATTTGACAACATTACAAAAATAAATCATAAGTATTGATATGGATCAATGTGCTCTTTTGTGCAAGAGGTTACGAAGGTTCTCAATCATCCATCTTATTAAAAGAACAATTTAGTCTTAGAAGTTCTCTTTTTAATCCAGAAGGATTTGGTGTTCTCTCATTTTCATTTCTAGATCATTAGTGGGTTCAAGCTCATATTCCAAAATAAGTAAAAACCAAATACTTTTGCACGATAAGTACCAAACTGAGAACTAACAAAATAGATAATTGGAAACAATTTAGACACAAAAATGTGTCAATCAAATACCCCCAAACTTATTATTTGCTAGTCCTCGAGCAAATTTAACTCATTTTTGTAGGAATCACGACTACACTTAGCACGTGTAGCTAGCCGTCACACTCCTAGGTGACCCTAGAGGACGAGTTTTGTCTCGTGAGGGTTTACAAGAGGTATACTCACAAAACCTTTACTCCAATTTTTAGCTACTTGTGAATGATTGAGGGTAGACATTAAACATGCTATTTAGTTGGCCTACTAAATTCTTAGGCTATAAGAATCATTACCCTATATGAATCCAATTGTTGTACACGAGTTTGTACTCAGCATACTAAAATTCATCGAAGAATTCAAAACTCTACTTAGACAGTCGTTCAACCATGATACTCAGAATCTATCAAAGTTCAATCACATGAATAGATTTAGAAGATGGATATGGACAAAATGAAGTTTGCGCATGTTGACTAAGGTGAACGGTATTTCCCAGAATATCTGTATGAAAGTCAGTGCCAGGATGAATCCTAATGGATTGAGATACGCTCTCACTGGTCTTAATCTTAATACTAATATCGACTCAGCTGGTATATACAAGGGCCCCAGCAGTCGATTTATTTACTGAACTTTTTTTTTTAAAAAATTAAATTTTATTTTCTTCATAATAATGGTCTAAATAAAATACAATAATGGGGCTTGATCTCAAACACTCTACTTCATTCTGACGGTGATAACAAGACAATACTAAGGCCCCACCAAATCACTTATAAAAACACAAAAAATTACAAAAATAAAAACAAAAAGTGATATGGTCGAGATTGACTCTAAGATATGGTGACAACTATCATGCTATTTCTAACACCTGAGATAGGCATCCTTTTATGAATAGACCATTTAGCTGGGCACAATAATACCTATAGATAAGAGTTATGTTTCCATCTACTTAGAATGGTTAGTGTCATCCTGATTTCACAAGTTTCTAAATGTTGGAGTTTCATATTTCAACTTAATTTTTTCAACTAAAAGTTTCTCCCTTACCCCCAAACTTAAATCTAACATTATCCTCAATGTTTAACAGATAACTAATTAAGCATGAACAAGAAGAAACTGTTACCACTTGAAGGAAAGGAAATAAAGAAGGATATTACTGAGTAACATGAGTATGGGTTACCTCACAGTAAGTTCTAAGTTTAAAGTCTTAAGACATCAAATACCTTAAAATGGCTAGTCACCTTTCAAAATCATATACAAATAGCCGAAATAACTGCCGGTCTTCATGACCAAATAAAGCTAACACAAATATAAGGCAACTGTACTGGATCATACAAATGAACAGACGGAGCTTAACCTTATGTAAGGTTTCTTTCAAGACAACTAGATTTATCTGGGGTTCCGGTTCAGGCTCTATAAAAGGGTTTAGGTAAATCTCTATGAGCTGGATTTCCTCATTAGAAGGATTCAGAGGATCAGTTTGTAAAGTCTGGAAAAAATCAAGTAAAACCTTATAAGTACATAATAATAAACTGAATAATTGTGGATCCTCAAGGTCAATCAGATTTGACTCACACAGTTGACCACGATGAACGTGGTGGTCATTCATAAGAAAATATGTCGATTCTAATTTCCTAAAGTAGTTAGGCTTAGATCAAAACTTAATAACTGGCACATTTGAAACTCATACATTCCCACAATTAGAAGAATTTTTTTTGGTGGGAAAACAAATTCAATCTTGGTGTTATCGCCTGGGTAAACCACATCAACCAGAAGATGAGTTTCTAACAACTGAACTTCTTTCTAGACATGATTATGTTCAGGAAAACGTGTATGAAGATAATCTTGTAAAATGGTAGAGGCACGTATGTAAAGTCCCAAGTGAGGGATATTTGTAAGAGTAAAAGGTAAAGCATAGGGAGAATGATAATCATCCCCAAACTTAGAATTTTCAGTGTCCCTGTATAGACTAGTCACAATTTCCCTAATTTCTAGATCATCAGATTCCTAAAAAATAGCCAATTGCTTCTTCTAGATTATAATCAGGTGGTGCATCCTTACTCATATTTAAAATCTCTATGAGTTTATCTTCTTTAGCTAAAACTATTGTTTCTAAATCACTGGACTCCAAAACAGTATTCTCAGGATAAACCCGTTCCTCTAAACCATCATCGGCTTCAAAACAAGGAAATACTACATGGTATAAAATAGCGGTATCTCTAGTCAAATCCTATTTCTTTTGAATAGGAGAATAATCATTAAAATTATTAGGATTTGAACCAGAAATAACAATATCATCATAAAGCGCAACTGGAATGACAATTTCCTCGTTATTATGACTATGGATTTCTTCGTCAACACCATAATCATAAAAATATGAAGATGGTCGAACCTCATCTAAACTCATATTGTTACCAATTCTAACCTCGTCCTCTTGACTAGGTGAATAATTATCAAAGGTAGCACTATATTGGCAATGAAGATCATTTGAGCAATACTCAACGTTGTAAAACTTTCCTTCATATTTAAGTCAAACCTATGTGTCATATCAGTTAACTGCTTGAGGGATTCTTCTAGAGAAACACTTGGATCATAAGGAATCCTAGATTGCAACTGCTTGAGGGTATCTTTGAAAGACGAAGAACTCGTATTTTGCTCATTTTCATGTTCGCATGATTGGTGCATGTACGAATAGTAATTGGGACCACCACAGTATGAGCCATAACCTTCAAAAGATTGGTGATGATCCCAACCACTATCCAAATTATGGTCATAGTAAGAATAATATCTATTTTGAAACTCAGTCGGATATTCACTGTATTGGTTATCGTAATACCAGTTCGACATCCTAATTGGAAAGGAAATTTAAACAAGCACAAACAAGGATGACTCGACCAAATCAAACCTATTGACTCTAGCAAACAAAATGCATGATGTATCCACTTAGATTGTTTCTAGATAGCTTCTATTCTTTAAAAGAAAACTAGTTACAGTTTTAACAAACCTCTCGGGTACGATCCGAATAAAGTAAGTAAATCGAGAGAAACAGGATAAGCTCTAAGGAGCTTGGATAACCCTACTTCTTTGGAACGTTTCCTTGGGTTAAAAGGTGGCGCGAATCAACTTAAATTAACCTTCCTAATCCTTGAGTTGAGCTAACAAAGTAACCAATACAATCCTCTTGATAGATTTTCTAATAAGCTCGTTACCCTATCGGTTATCTTTCTAGTCAAATTTTAGGTTTAGGTTCGCGTTTGGTAACGTGTTTCTAAGGCGGGAAAGAAGAATACGGTGATGAAATTCGAACCTTTATCTTGTATGGCCAGTTCTCGCCCTTTACTAGAAATTAAATCTGTATTCAATCCTCAACATATATGCAAACGAAGGAATACAGTAAACCCACTAGCAGGAGATTCGTGGGTCGATCGAGTTTTACCTCCCGTACCAGACGGACAATGAACCGTTGAAGTCAACTCGGGCCACTGACTCCTGTGTCAGTTTACGAAACCAAGGCGCAGAGATAATATCGTAATTGTCGTCATACCATGTGCAGTTTATATTTAGTACTACCTTTCCACAAGGTTTAAAAATAATAAAGTCCAAAAATATTTCAAAATCCAAAAAATAAAGTCCAAAAAGTCCAAAAAATAAAAGATTACAAAAATATAAATACAGTTTCTAAAAAAAAAACATAAAATTAATTTTTTTTCTTCTTTTTCCGTTCTTTTCGTTTTATCCTTAACTTCGAGCCTTTCTTTGACTCAACTTTCTTTTTAATCCAAAACCTGCAGTAAATAGACAAATACCCAAAAACATAAAATATAACAAAAGAATAAAAATCTAAAAATAATACTAAACCTAAAAACAAAAATAAATATAAAACTCTAACCTAAAAACAAGTTCCCGGCAGCGGCGCCAAAAGCTTGGTCGTTTTAGAAAAGTGGTAAAAATAGTTCGTTCACTGAGACTTGCGAAGATTCATTTTAGACCTAATTTTGGTTTAAACTAGCAAATTTGTAAAGATTGTAATAATATTGGGAAGAACTGTGACTCAGGATTCCATCAAAATCACTTCTGAGTGATTTCTACAATGATTCTTAACAATTATAACTCTTTTATTGACTCTGTTTCTTTGCCAAAAGTAGATTTCTAAAACATTAACTGTAAATCATAAGCATGACGCATCAAAAGCTCTTAAGTCCCAGCATACATCATCAAAAGAAATCACAACTAATTAAAAAAAAATCATAAATCAATTAAAATCAATGCAAAAAGTCATAAAAGAATCAAGAATAGTTACCATTCGTTCATGAAATATGGCTTCCTCCATTGTCCCAGTGACGGGGTTTAGCTCATCATACTCAAAACACTCAAAGATAGAAACATGTCTCAAAAGTGTTCGAGAAGAAGAAAAGAATCAAAAAAACTTAACACAGGGAAATTGATATGCTTATATTTGTTGCAACAATGTGTTGCAACAGCTCTGAAATAGGTGCAGTTGCTAAATGGAATTAGTAACGAGAACAGTCAATGAACGACTGATCTTGGGTGCAATTAAGAAATGGGAAATAGCAACGATATATGCGACTTTCTTTTCCAGCCTTATGTTCTTCGTGTCTTCTTCACTAGCAGAAAATGGTTTTTTTTTTTCTTCTGAATTTTTCTTTTGCTCCCACCTCCTCTTTTCTTCCATCCCTTTGCTATTTATAGGTTTAGGAAACCCTAACAACACCTCTTAAGTCGATAAGGACTCAAATCTCAAACCAAAACATACTCTAAATCTCGTTAATCCAAATCAGAATATAATTCCTTTTTCCGGCGTGAACTCGACTTTTCCAGCTAATTGAACGGCATGAAATACTCTCCATTGACGTGTTCAACCTCTTTTAATTGCAGCATTATGTTGGTAAATCAAATACTCTTAAAAATCCCATGAAACTCGGTCTTCAAACAACTCAGATAACTCTCACTGCGAGAGAGAATATTTCCCGTCTTTTTCTCTTTTTCAAACAAAGAGGAAGGGTGCCCCTAATCCAAAAGTGGGGTGCATTTATCACTTTGCCTGTGTGTCTTTATAAATTTTTAAACCAATTTTTTCACAAATGTTTATTTTTCAAAAATACCTACAAAGTACAAACACATAAAATTACACAATAAATACCAAATTGAGAACTAACAAAATAGATAGTTGAGAATACTGTAGACAAAAAAATGTGTCTATCAAATCTCTAATTACTACTTGTCTCAATGCATGCTTTCTAATATTGTTAATAATGTGCCAAGCTCAGACTGGAACCCCCTGAATTAGATTTTGCCAAGATAAACATAGATGCATCTTTTTGTTATGATACTAACAATGTTGGCCCTGGTCTTGTCTTACGAGACCATACAAGATATTGCTCGGGAATCAAAGGGACTTTCGAAGAAAGATGTTTAGGTCCCGAGGAGGCTGAATGTATGGCAGTTCAAGAAGCTCTAAAATGGGGAGGAACTTCGTATGTAACAATTTTTTTTGGTAAAACTAATCTTGCTCAAAAATAAGCCTTCACAAGTTAATGACGATATGCAGTAGTAATACCTCCGGGAACAATATTAAAACCTCCAAGGACAACATCATTACCTTCATGATAATAGCATGAACATCTGCAAGAAAAAACCTTCAAGAACAACAACACTAACATCTATAAGAAAACCATTATTGTCACCTCCAACAACACCCAACTCTTGGTTATCAAAAGATGTTCGTGATCTTTTATAACTACTACTAATTTTAGCTAATTCCTTCCGTTTGCGTTTTGGTTCTTTTACAGTCGACAATGCCTTGATAGATGATGTCCATGACGACTGTAAAAAGGTAATTTATATTGGTTAGGTTTTTAGAACACCCCTTATCACTATATTTAGCATGGTTTAATCTTGAGCCTCCCCAAATTTATGGAAATATCCTAAATATGGGTTCTAAAATTTTCTAAAATTTATTGTTCTTTAATCGAAAAATTTACTGTAATTTTAATTATTATCTTTTTTGTGATAAGAAACAATTTTTAGTATGTATTTGATATTTTTTTTCTATGATAGAGTACGAAAACTCTCTGCAAATTAATGAGATTAGTCTCTCCAAATCTCTTGATCTCAAAAAATTTAAGACCTTACAAAGACTATCCTAAATTCTTTCAAACAACACTTTCATAAAATCTGTGAGAATCCTAATTGACTACAAAATTAAGCCTTCCTCTACTTTTGTTTCTTCTTACACAGAGATGTTTGTGTCTGCGGAATAATCGATCTCTTTCATTGATTCTATCCATTAGTATTTTGCAATTGAATCGAATCTCCGACATTTCAACAAGAGGGTCAACCAGCAATCCAGATGAGAGATTTACCAATGAAATCGGTTTTCAACAAGCGGTAGGCTCTAATTTGTAACCCTGATTTTGTTATTTTTTATGTTCAAACAAGATTATGCCCGTTTGAAATATCATTAGGTTAGGTCTTTGTTTGTCTGCCTACATGCACTTTCGTTTATGATCCCTAGACTTATTGATTATAAGTTGGTGATTGCTGTACGCATCTCTTTGCATATCTATGTATTAGGATCAGAATTATGGAAAACTATTCTGAACATCCTTTCGGAGTTTGCGAAAGTCTGGGGTAGTTTTAAATGGTTAGGCAGGCACAATGCGGATATTGCCTTGTTTCTTTTGGATCTTTTGGGTATTAGCAGTGAGGGTTTTAAAGAAATTCAACTACTGGAAGAATGCTTGGTGGTCTCAGTATGGGGGTGGTGGAAGGGTGCCTTAGTTTAATTGTTGTATATGTGGTCTTGGGGTTGTTCAAGTATGGGCAATGTAAGATTACGGTGATCAAGAATCTTGAGCTAAACGTTTTAACTTTACCCACGAGATAATAAATGAGGATAGGTGTACTACGATGGAGTTTGCGTGGTCTTTTGAGAATGGTGAGTTCGTGGATGGTTCTCTAGGTGGTAGACTATCTTTATACAACCCATATAATGGAAGTGCTACTGAATAAAATACGGCAAGTTTTGCACAATTTAGATCATCGGAAAATTATTTTCAAACCTTAGTTTCACTAAACTCTGGGAGAAACGGCTTGCCGGGATCACAAAGCATGTTGTGAAACCTTATAAACTGATTTCTTTTCCTTGTTAAACTGTTTGTCTGCCAACTGACCGATTTGAAAATGTAATTCTGTTTCAGGTTCTTAATTTTCCCAGTGGACTAAGGTGTTGGACTTAATTGATTATAGTTTTAGTGAAGAAAGGGCTTCAAGTATGGAAGTTTGATGGTTCAGTAAAACAAGATGAAAGAAAGAGACTGTACATGTTGTTGTGTTGAAAGGTGTCTTTTAGATGTTGTATTGTGGTTTGTTTTTTCCTGCCTGGTCTTCTGTTAGAGAATTTTGTAAGGGTGCTAAATTAGGAGGTGGATGACTTATCCATCAACTTTTGTAAGTGGGTATCAGAAGCTTCTGACAAATTCTTATCTATCATTATTTTTCTGTAATGTTAGTTTAACTATCGTTAATTGTAGAAAAAACTGCCCATATACTAGATTGTTACTAATTCAAGTGTGTCATGCTATCTCCAGTTCTCAGCGTAAGGTCATTTTGGTGAACGTGATGGTCCCATCCTTGAGCACCTGAAAGACCTATAGCTATTTGCCTTCATTATGTCAGAAACACGATTATTAACTTAAGTTTATTCTTATTGTAATTTGTTAATAAGCTTGTGGCCTTTGTCTGACTAAAAGTTGGCACATTTGGTTTGAGCAGATCAAGGAGTTTAACGACATTGATTTCAGTAATACAATATACTTACTCAGCACTGGAGCTGTTTGACTGGGAAGAAATCTTACTTTGGCTGATACCTGTATTTATGTATGACGGCGATTGGGTATGCTCTTTTTACATTCCTGTATTGTATATGTATGGAAAATTTCTATTGCTAATATTTCTTACCTTTACTAACCTCTATGGCTCTACAGTTATCAGAACCCTCAAGTGGATCTGCCAGCCATGTATAAATGCTACAGGATAAGCCAAGCTTGTTCTGTTCATGTTTACAGGCTTGCAACTGCTAAATCTAGTGAGGTGCACTATTGAGTGGATTTTTTTTCTTTGTTTAAGTTTATGTTCATTCTAATACTGATAAATTAATTGACGAGATTTTTCCCTTTAACAAGGCCACTTGTGGAAGAGGGTTCTCAGTAAATTTAAGCTTGAGCATGTAACTCATATTTTGTCATCACACGTCTTTCAGTTTTAATTGTATCAGGAAACCACTTATCTGTGTGATGGGCTCTCACCGTAAGCTAAAGGAATGGAGAATGTTGTGGTAGATTTTCGATTACTTAGATATACTTACTTAGTACCATCTAATGCAACCCAAGGTCATATGAGCTTACTATTTTACTGTTGTGGCCCATCAATGAGAATGACTTATTTTCTTGCATTTTGGTAACAAATTTTTTTATATTTCAGGAGTAGAAAATCTTGTATTTTCTCTTAGAGGAAAAAGGTCCCGAGGATTTGATGATTGAGGCTGATATCAATGATGAAAATCTCGAGAAAGTTATGGACACTGATCTGATTGTTGAACCAAAATCAAATAAAAATATCAAAGTGGTCACTGGCTTTGTACTTCCTCTTAAAGGTCTCTTGACTCAGAAGTGGTACAACCTGCTACTGGTGGATGCATGTCTAGTGTCAATAATGAGTAACCCTTTTTGGATTTCATAATTTTTGGTTTACGTCCTTCTCTGAAAGAGCATATCCAGGAAAAGCAAGGAAATGGTGAGTTCTGGCAATATTTTGTTTGGCTGGGTTGGTGGTAAAGTAGTTTCAGTTGTTCTTCCTATAAAGTTTTTGCTATGTATGTAGTTGAAAAATGTTTTTTGTAGTGGTTCTTTATTTTTCTGTAAAGGCTTAGAGAAAAGATCAATTACACAAGGCCCTCTAAGATAAATTAGTTAGGAAAAAAATGGTTCATCGATAGTGGAGGTTATCTATTGAAACCACATTATTCTTATAGACAAAGAAAGAAAGAAAGAAAGAAGAAAAGAAAGAGAGGTTATGGATACTGTTTACATTAGTATTACTGACTTCATTTTCATTTTGGTGGTCAAATTACTGATTACAATTTATGTTTCAGAGTGTTACTAAGCAAGTTCGGCCACATAGAAGTGAGCCATGAGGCCAATGGTGGTCTCGAGTAACACCAGAGTAGTGGTAGCTGAGGGGAGTTGAGTGTTAAGGGGTAGGATGTGTATAGTGGAGTGACTCTGCTACTATTGAATCCCTGTAGAATATATTATCTTTGAGAACTGCTGTCTTTTGAAGAAAGGATTGTTAAAAGTTTGTACACAGTAGAAATACAGATTACATGAAACAATGCCAGGTTATTCTCAGAATTCTTTTGAAAGAAACTAAGCTGGCACAGTTGACCATGGGTTTGGCCTTGCGCTTTTAAGAATTTTTCTATTTGGAGATGTGTATCAGTAATTTTGTACGGTAGATTACAGGTGATGTCTATCGAGCCACCAAGTTTCTTGGATCTCTATAAGATGGATGCCGAAAATGGAAGATCATCTTATTGTGATGTATATGATTAACGAAGGGGAATTTTACAAATTATGATCTTCGGATAGGGGTGGAAATTAAATATAGAAAAAAATCAACTGCATCTGGACAGGGACAGATCCCCCTCTCTTTATATGGGGGTGTCTTTCAGTGAGGCTGGATCTTTCCTTTCAAAACGAGAAGGAGATTGAAAGACATACATGAAGCAATATCTCTGGTCCACATGACATTTTTCAGGTACAAGTGAGCCTGAAACCTCAATTTTCTGACTGCAAATATTGGAGCAACAGAATTGAGAGAACTCCTGAATTCATAAAAATGCATGTGGCCCATAGATGCTTCTTCGTTGGGACAATTTTGCGTCCAAGCTTGGGACTTGTTAGCACGGGAAGCAGCTGCATTTGGAAGGGAATACAAGGACCCTACTTAGCAATAACTCCTCTTTCTACTCCATCGAATTGGGAAAATGAAATATCCAGGTGACTCTGAAGCACCCTTTTGTCTTATTATTATTAGTTTTCTATGATGGTTCTATTAATATAGTCTGCGCTGTAGGCTTACTCCTTCAATAAATATTATTGTCTATCGTAGCTACAATGAAGAAGATAAGCACCTTTTGTCTTATTTTAATTAATTTCCGATGATTGCTTTATTAATACTAGTTTGCTCTTTAGGCTTACTCCAATAAATGCCATTGTCTATCATGGCCACGATGATGAAGATAAGAACATGCCGATTGCCCGTAACAATTAGTCCTGGATGTCCCATGCAATCAATTTCTACTAGGTTGCAGTGAATGATGCCAAAAGTGTTTTTGAGTCATTACAATTGGATATATGTGGTGGAGGATGAGGTTAGTAGTCAAATGAATTAAATCAACTCATTCTTATTTTTTATTTTATTTTATTTGATGGATCATTATTATTTTCACACGCCAGCACAATCAACCTTCTTTAGTTCCCCAAAGCGTAAACCTATCATGCATGTATTCCTAGCATTGACATTCTTACCACAATATTTATTCATGAAAGGAAAATGGTGGAAAAATGCTAACAGAAAACTACTGAAAAATCGATGGAAAATAATAATCTTCTACTGGCTGGAACACCTGTGCAGAACAACTTGGCTGAGCTATGGTCTCTTTGTGGGTCTATTTTCTTTTAATTTCCAAGCGGATTGACTATTAAATGAAATGTGTACACATGTAACTTTTTTTCTTAACTATCTCTCCCTGAACCTCTAAGATTATGTGTGATTTGTACATGCGATAAGGAACCTATCACTTCCTGAACCTCTTAAGGTTTATGTGGTTTCTTGCACATAGATTAGGAAACCTCTAAAACAAAGCTAGTAGTAACCTAATAATAGAATTATGCATACACTTGTACATGCTAATTTAGGATGGCAGACTTATTCTTGTTACTCATAGATATAACTTTTCTTATTGAAAACCAAAAAGAGGTATGTAGTATGATATTTACGAGACTAAGAAGTAGGAAAACAAATACTTATCACCTAATTTTCCAAAAGAAACAGATAATAATAAATATTATAGGTGAAAGAGTATATCAGGATAGATATGACTGATAAAAGAGACAGAAATATTGCAACAAATAAGTAAAAAGACATGCATAAAATTGACACATTTCTGATCCAACACATTTATGACACCTATTACAACCTCTCCTGCTTCCCCACCTTTACTCTTTTATCTTCTTCTTCTTCTTCTTCTTCCTCTTCTTCTTCTTCACTCTTACCATATCAATCATCTTTTGCAGTTTAAATTTCTCTAGCTGAATATATTTTATATAAAAATACGAAGCTTCTAATTTACTTCACCATCATCTATCGATCAATATAATGGCTCTAGTTTCAGTTATTGTGATCACACTGATTAGTACTTCTTTCTTAAGTTTTTCATATGGACAACTTAGGGATGGTTTTTATTCATCTACATGTCCAAAAGCTGAAGAAATTGTAAGCTCTGTTGTTCGTGAAGCTTTTCTTGTTGACAGCAATATGGCTGCTATCTTGCTAAGACTACATTTCCATGATTGTTTTGTTAATGTGATTAATTTAATCTCTCTCTCTATCTATCTCTCCAGATTTTTTAATTTATTTTATTTCTCTTTATCTCTGCTAATCACCAATTCTTGTTCTAAAATATTAGGGATGTGATGGGTCGATTTTAATAGAGGGCCAAAACGCAGAGAGACATGCATTTGGACATCAAGGTGTTAATGGTTTTGATGTTATAGAGAGAGCTAAGTCGCAGTTAGAGAGAGTGTGTCCTGGTGTTGTTTCTTGTGCTGATATTGTAGCCATGTCAGCTCGAGATTCTATCTCACTGGTACCATTATATTAATCTTTGATTGGCTTGTTATTTAAAAAAAAATGTATACCATGTTCATAATTGATATATGTATATGTTTGCAGAGCAATGGACCACGTTATCAGGTTCCAACGGGTAGAAGAGACGGCCGAGTTTCGAATGTTTCATCAGCTGCTATTATGCCAGAAGTGAATGAATCCATTCAACAATTAAAATCTAAGTTCCTTCAAAAGGGACTTTCAGAAAAGGATCTTGTTCTTCTCAGCGGTACTTATATAATTACCTTATACTGTATATCTTTCTTACTCTTTCTGATTATGTATAGTACATGATACAAATGCTTATTGTGATCAGTTTCAACTAGTGGAAGGCATGAGTCATTCACATGAATACTTGATGTGGCATTCTTAAGGTTTTGGTTAGAAGAGGAAATATGCATGTTTAATTACAACGAGAACATGTTTAATCCCTTGAAGTTTTTAACTGTTGTGAGTCATTTAGAGTCTAGAGACCTTATAATTGATTCAGTAATTTCTAGGGATGTTGTTATACATGGGAGTGAGGATAAATACCCCAAAAGTTAATTAGTATTAGAGTTCTAACTCCCAGGGATTTTTTCAAACTGAATGCAGCTGCGCACACGATTGGAACTACAGCCTGCTTCTTCATGATGGATCGACTCTACAATTTCCCAACAAGTGGCTCCGATCCTTCAATAAATCCGCGCTTCCTTCCTGAGCTAAAATCTAGGTGCCCACAAAAAGGAGATGTAAATGCTCGATTACCAATGGACCATGGAAGTCCATCGAGATTTGACTCCCAAATCTTGCGCAACATTCGAGATGGATTCGCCGTGTTACAGTCTGATGCAAAACTTTATGATGATGAAGTAACCAGGAAAATAATTGATTCCTATTTCGGATTCTTAAGTTCAGTTATTGGTCCATCCTTTGAAGCGGACTTTGTTGATTCAATTGTGAAAATGGGTAGGTTAGGGGTACATACTGGTTCTCAGGGAGAGATAAGGCGGGTTTGCAGGGCTTTTAATTGATACTTCTAACATGTTATAACATTTAAGTATTCTTCACCATGCAAAATCGTAAAATGGTTTAATCTACACTCAATCATCTTGTCTAAGTTGATTTGGCTTGTTGTAGTTACTCGTTATTGTTCTTATGGATTTTTCTTCTAACAAATAGCTTCTTATTTGTTGGGATTATACGTAGTGCCTCTGCTTCCTTTCTAAACAAAGTTTCCTAGTAAATGTGCCGCAAAGGCTTTGGCTAATTAAGCAACTCCATCTATCATCGGAATAGCTATATCGGCATACTTCTTTCTAAAACAATATAATCGTATTTTCAAGTAGGTTCGAAAGATCAAAATCGAACAGGACGAGCCTAAACCAAGTAGCTAGTGCTAACTTGATGTTGATAGGAGAAAATGCTAGGATTAGTCTAGCTCAGAGGCTCAATACGTCTTTTGGGGCACTGCTTCTTGATTGTGGCGCATTCGAGAGGAGTGTCGTATAATTTGTGGCTTATATTTAAGCAAGGTGCTAAAGTAGCATATTTGAGCTCAGAAGAGCAATTTAAGAAGCATTCGTTGCGAATGAAGCGTTAAGCTAGAATGTATTTTTTAGGGTTTAAGCATTAGCTATTCCCAAGTTTGATAGATGTTATCGAAACATCGATGCGCACTCGAGGCAAGTTCAAGGAATTTAACTGTGGAATTACGCGACTTGGGACTAGTTCGATATGGCATAAATATTATGAATATTGAGGAGGCTGCGAGGTCTGTAGTTGTTCGTAGAGATTGTATTCTTAATTCGCTTACGAAATACATGAGTAGAAATACAGTATTTCGTGACTCAAGTTGCTCTATACCAGTGGCCAATCCATCTAGGAGCTTCAGACTTATTATTTAGACTACAGGGTCAATATAGAACACCTTTAGCTATTTGTAGAGACTGTATTCTTAATTCTCATGCGGAATATAGGCAAAAATACAGTATTTCATGTTCTGATGTAAAGTCAAAAATATATGTACAAATATACGCGGATATTTTTATGTTCCTGCAACTAGGTAGAAGGATGATTTTATAATTGTAGCCATTGTTAAAAACTCACAATCTACAAGTATAAACACAATTTTAATGCGCAAATCAGCAACTGAGCCTGCTGTGCCTTGAAGGTATTAGTCTTAAATCAAGTTATGCTGGTTGGCACAGTGTATTCTATACAAGCGCATTAATGTCATCAAATTGGTTGAATCCATGGAATCTAACCTTAAATTGACGGTAAATGTGGTGATTTTTATAATCTTGATATTTGGTATTTTCTTCTTTTTCATTTCTATAACATTCATGATGGCAGCTTTTGCAGCAGCCCTTGCCATTGTTGTTGGTCGTGAAGTTTGGTGGGTTTATATTCCCGTGATGTTATGTTTGTATAGATCATTGCTATTGCTATTTTCTGTTGACACTGTGAAATCTAATCATGGTCGCTGAACGTTTCACCAAAAAACGTTAATCATCCAGTAAAAGCACAGTACATAAATTTGTTTCTCATCATTCTCCATTCTGATTGTATCCTTTATTGATGTTTATGAAGCAGGTTCTTATTCTCTAATTCTCTTCGTAATGTTTGCGTTTTCAGCATACTCCAATTGCACCACAACAGGTTTTTAGGCCGAGTGTGAAATAAGTATGCGGTCATAAAATCACTCAGAAAACATGATACGACTTTAAGAAAGAGCATGTAGTGTACCTGGTTGCACAACTACAAGAAGAAATGAAGAATTGAGTAGCGGAGCTACTTCCACTCTGTAAACAGAGTCTAAACTTTCTAAAGAAAGCAAATATTTCTCATTGACCGAGAGAACACGCATACAATCAATATCTTTAAATACCTCACCTGAAATAACTGCTCATCAACAGTTGATATTACATCAATCATTCAAAACGAAACTCGAGGAAAAAGCTTGTTCGTACTAAAAAAAATTTAGAACAAAACACAATTAATTTGATCATGATAATATAAAATAAGAACACAAACCAAGATAATTAAAGGAGACAAAAGATTAACGTGGTTTGGCGAATTATGGTTGAGAGATATGATGTTTAGGGTTTCCTTTCTCCTTTTTCGTTAATCTTTTTAGGGTTTAAGTCCCTCTATTTATACAATTAAATTATTGAGATAATCCCTAAATTCGAGATAAACTTCATTGGTGGTAACTTGGAAAACAAGACATCTGAAACTTTTTAAAACCTTCTTTTAGACTAGACGGACTTGACCAGCGGGCTTTATGACTATTTTATAACGAGTACAAACAAAGACCTAAAAACAATTAACTAGAATATCTCTAAAATACACTTCCTTAAACAGTTACTCAAAATCCTACTTGGGTCCAGCCCGACCAGCTTCTTGGGCTCATGAAAATGCCTCTATTTAGAGATACCTGTCCTCAAGGATAAATTCCGAAAAGTGAGCCTGCATATGTATAGTATCCTCCCAAGTGGCATCCTCCTGAACTGCATTTGACCATTAAATTAAGACTTGTTGAATTGGAGTGTTACCTCTTAGTGTAGTTCTGCTTTGTAATACAGCTATCGGTTCTACCATACAAAAGCCTTGATGATCAACCAAGGGAAGATGAATCATAGTTATAGCATTGATTCCAATCTTCTTTTTCAACTGAGAAACATGAAACACCGGATGGATTCTGGATCCAATTGGAAATTGTAATTTGTAAGCCACATCACCAACTTTATGTACTATCTCGAAAGAACCAAAATACTTTGAAGAAAGTTTAAAACTCTTTCTTAGAGCCACTGATGATTTCCTATAGGGTTGTAGTTTAAGAAATATCATATCACCAACCTCTAAAATTCTGTCTGACCTTTTTCTGTTAGCAAATAACTTCATTCGGATTTGGGCTTTGGCCAATTCCTCCTTAAGCAGTTGTAACATAACATCTCGTTCCTGTAAGTAAGTCTCAACTGTGGCCACTGAAGTAGAAGGAGGAATAGGGAAGACCAAATGAGGTGGTTGTTATCCATATAAAACCTGAAATTGTGACATATTGAGGCTTGAATGATGATTAGTATTGAACCAATACTCTGCTAGAGACAACCAAGGTTCATTGCTTCGGATTTGAACTTGTCATGCACCTAAGATACTGCCCAATACAAGCATTTGTGTGTTCTGTTTGACCATCCATCTGAGGATGGTAAGCAATACTCATCTTCAAGGTATTTCCCCAAGGATTTGAATAAAGGCTTTGCCAAAAGTGACTAATAAAGATTTTTTCCAAGTCACTGATAATAGAACTAGGGAGACCATGGAGCTTGAAAGCATCATCTGCCTTGTTATCTGACCTCTTTTTTATATTTGATAATATAATCAAATCCCATTAACTTGGTCAACCATCTTTGTTGTAGTGTTATAGATAGTCTATGCTCCATGAGATATTTCAAGCTTTGGTGGTCTGTATGAATGATAAGCTGTCCACTGCTCAAGTATTGCTTTTATTCCTGCACTGCCATCACAATGGCAAGAAACTCCTTCCTATAAGTGGAAAGCGCCTGAGCTTTAGGTCCCAAAGATTTGTTGTAGAGGACAATAGGCTTGCCATCTTGGATAAGAACATTACCCACTCCCCTAGAACATGCATCAGTCTCCAAGATGAATGGTTTAGTGAAGTATGACAAGGCAAGAACTAGAGAAGAAACCATAGCTGATTTGGTAGTTAAAAAAGACACATGTGCATCATCAGTCCAATAGAAAGCATCCCTTTTAAGTATGTCAGTAAGTGGTTTACAAATGTTGCCATAACCTTGGATGAAGCAACTGTAGTAGCCAGTAAGTCCCAAAAATCCTCTCAGCTGCTTTAAAGTTGTTGGTTGAGGCCAAGATTGCATGGAAACAATTTTATCTGAATCAGCAGCCACCTTTTCAGCCGTCACTAAGTGTCCCAAATATTCCAATTAGTTTGAGCAGAAGAACACTTGTACCTCTTGGCAAACAAGGAATGTTTTCTTAACAACGACAGGACCTGAGAAAGATGCACAATGTGATCCTCAAGAGAAGCCTACACCAATATATCATCGAAGAAAACCAACTCAAATTTCCTCAAAAATGGTTGAAACACTATATTCATTAGTGCCTGAAAAGTAGCAGGTGCATTATTAAGGACAAATGACATAACCTTAAATTCAAAATGTCCATGATGAGTACGAAAGGCTGTTTCCTAAATATCAGGTGCATAAACTCGTATTTGGTGATAACCAAAATGTAAATCAATATTTGAAAAAATTTAGTACCATTTAATTTATCAAGTAACTCTTCAATTAAAGGAATAAGAAATTTGTCATTAATAGTCAGCTCATTAAGCTTTCTATAATCTACACAAAATCTCCATGAGCCATCCTTCTTCTTGACAAGGAGGATATGAGAAGCAAAGGGACTATGACTAGTTTGTATCAACCCAGCTGAAAGCATTACTAACTTCTCTACTATAGATTTATGGAGATACGAACATCTACAAGGTCTTTGAGAAGTAGGTACGGAATTAGGTTTGAGGGGAATTTGGTGGTCTAAGGATCTGGTAGGTGGCAATGTAGTTGGTCTATGAACGCATCAGTAAAGGAGTCCAATAGGGTGGACACTTGAGAAGGTATAGGAGTGAAAAAAGTGGCAGTAACAACAAAAAATTGGCCAATGAAAGATGGGGTTTTACTTTTAATAAACTGTTTAAGTGAGGACCACTAATTAAACCAAAAGAAGGTTTAGAAGAACTTCCCTGAAGTGTTATCTTACTGCCCCGATGTATGAAGGAAATTCTGAGATGAGAAAAGTTGAGGAGAGCATCTCCAAGTTATCATAACCAATCAGCTCCTAGCACAATGTCTCATCCCCCAAGTGGTAGAGCACGTAAGTCAGCTGAAAACTGGTAACCCTTCATTTCCCAGTGAAGATTCTGACACATTCCCTTGCTAATAGTGATATCTCTATTTTCCACTGTAACAATCATATGACCCGTTGGAGAGACATGAAGACCAAGTTTATCAGCGATGTTAGAGTCAATGAAACTATGTGTACTACCCGTGTCAATCAAAACCATAATAGGGTATTTGTTGAGGTGACCAGATATACGAATAGTGTCATGGGCCACCTTTCCTATCAATGCATGTAAGGAAATTTCCATAGTAGTATCACCACTAGAGGGATAATTCGTTCGGAGTTCCTCAGGAGAGGAATCACTAAGGTCACTTGACTCCTCATCAACAACAATTAACATGAACAATTAATTGTTGAGACTTACACATGTGTCCTGGTCTATAAAACTCATTACAATTATGACATAGGCCCTTGTCTCGTCTAGCCTTCTTCTGTATAGGAGTGATTTTTTGTTATAGAGGGTAAATAAGGATAAGAAGAAGTTTTAGTGGGTGTAAAAGGGTGATAATGGGTTTGATAAAGATGTATGGGTTTTAGTGAAGTTTGAAGATAGTGAGAAAAAAGGTTTGATAGCAGAAAATGGTTGAAAACATATAAAGGTGTGGTAAAAGATGGTCTAGAAGAGGATTTCATTGGCCTAGGATTGTTATTGACTAAAGCTTGTTGCATTCGAGCTAAGTAAAATCCCTAGAAGTATTCTCTGGTTTAAACATTTGGACTGTAGTACGAATTTCCTCTTTCAAGCCACTTACAAAAATAAGTGTATAAAAACTCTCAGGAAGAGTTGGGTTGTTAGCAACCATAAAACTCTTATAATGGTCAATTTGGTCCTAATAATCCTCAACTGTAGTTGTTTGTGAAAGTTTATTAAAACTACCAACATAATTATCATGAGCAACATCCTCAAATCTAGCACATAAATCCAGAACAAAAGTATCCCATGAAATAAATTGTTTACCTTGTTGATAATTCATAAACCATGAATCCACTTTAGAATCAAAGTGAATCTCTGCCATATACACTCATTCTGAGTTAGGAAATTTGTGAAGGTGGAAGTATCTTTCGCACTTAAGAACTCAACCAAGAGGATTAATACCATCAAATCTCGAAAAATCCACTTTAGGAGTGCGAGGAAACTTACCTGTTTCTTTGTTAGACATGTTATTGATGAGATCATGAAACCCATTGAAGGAATTTCCCGGATCTGTGTGAGAACCAGAATTTGAACCGGGATCGACTTGACCAATTGAAGGTGATGGTATATTTTGATCCACTACGAACAACTTACAGAGGCCAGCAACATTAGAATCCAATTGAGTAAAACACGAATCCAATTTGGTAAAACAAGATCTCAAGTCATTCAAAGTTTATGTGTGTTGTTAACCAACGACAACACCTAGGTTATTCAAGCCTAATTTTCCGCTTCATTAATTTTGCTTCGATCATGTGCTGGAGTCTGCACTGGTCTTGCTCTTGCCAAGGGTGCAACATCCCGGCACATGTCATTCCATGCCGTAACGGTTGCTAGGAAGTATGAACAATCCATCAAATGGAATTGCAACTACCCCATCAAGTGTGGCGAAAATCATCTCTTGACTTAGCATTCCCAAGCTAGATGATACGAGTTACCAAAATGTCGCAATCACCTCTGAATTAGATGATATGAGCGACAAGGTGATGTACCTCAATGCATTGCATTGCGGCTGCCTACACACCCAACCCGTACCTTGAAAGGATCAAGCATGACCGTAGTTCATCAAAGGGTCAATTCGAAAGGAACACACAACTCAAGTCTATTAAGGCAAAGCCAACATCATTTCTAACTTCATTGCAAGGCCAAAGACCAAGCAAAGCCTAGACCGTATAGGCCGAAGGACTTTCGCAAGGTATGCACTAGCTTGTGCATAACTATCGCTAGTTATTATGCAAATATGCATTCTCAAGTACGTAGCACGATTGAATGATGCTTTCGCATAATTCAAGCTTTATAGGATAAGCTATAAGCATATTGATACTTATGCATCAAGTATGCTCCAACGTATAGGCCACATCGCATATATTTATATGTGCATTACCGCCCATGCACATTCAAGCTTCATCGGTTAAGCTACAAGCATATTGATGCTTTACCATCAAGTATGCTCAGACATATTGGCTACGTCGTATTTATATGTGCATTACCGCTCATGCACATTCAAGCAAAGCTCCTTCCCTATATATGTTTTATTCGCATTTCTACAAATAAATATAAGAATAGGAAGTGACATCCATCGACTGCACAAGGCCGAAGATGAAGTTTTCTTGCCAAAGCCAAGCGAAGCATTCTCGGGTAAGCTACAAAAATGAATGCTTTCATTTTTTTCATCCAACATCCCCTCCCTATATATGTCTTACTCGCATTTCTACAAGTAAATATAAGAATAGGAAGTGACATCCATCGAATGCACAAGGCCGAAAATGAAGTTTTCTTGCCAAAGCCAAGCGAAGCATTCTCTGGTAAGCTATAAGTGAACACGCTAATGCATCACGCTGATGCATTCTTGGCTCGGTTATGCATTCTCAATAATGCATCACGGCATAATAGTGCATTAGCACTATGGTGCTCTCTCTCTTACGCATCATTGGCTTAGTGATGCATTGAATCATGCATCACGGTATAATAGTGCATTAACACTATGAAGCTCTCACTTACGTAACTTTGGCTCAGTGATGCATTGAATCATGCATCACGGCATGATATTGTATTAGCATTATGATGCTCTCGCGGATAGGCGACATCGGTTCGGTGATGCATTCCCAATCATGCATCACGGAATAATAGTTCTTTAGCACTATGATGCCTTCTCGAATAAGCCACATTCAGTGATGCATTCTAAATCATACATCAGGCATATTATTGCATTAGCACTATAATGCCTTCTTCGAATAGCGACACTAGCTCGGTGATGCATTCTCAATAATGCATCACGGCACAATAGTTCATTAGCACTATGATGCATTCTTCGTACGTAAATTTGGCTTAGTGATGCATTGAATCATGCACCACGGCATAATAATGTCTTAGCACTATAATACATTCTTCGTATGCAACTTTGGCTTAGGGATGCATTTTTAATAATGCATCACTGCATAGTAGTGCCTTAGCACTATAATGCATTCTTAGTACACAACTTTGGCTTGGTGATGCATTTCAATAATGCATCACGGCATAATAGTGCCTTAGCACTATAATGCATTCTCGGATACACCACATTCGGTGATGCATTTTCAATAATGCATCACGGCATAATAGTGCATTAGCACTATAATGCCTTCTCGCGGATACGCTTCAAGGCCATTTGTGCCATTCCCGGGTAAGGGTCATTTTTGACTTGTGATGCATTCTCGATCATGCATCATGCGAAATAGGGCCTTAACACTATAAATTCGAGGTCAAGGCATCCGCACCCTGATGCAATCCTAAGAAAGCTTTATAAGCTTAGGTTGAAGCTTCATCCCAGGTCATGACGCGTCCTTGAGTAAGCTTCATGCGAAAATTGCGGGTGTTACATTCTTACCACCTTAAAAGAATTTCGTCCCCGAAATTCAACTCAACTCTAAACTATTGTGGACAAGCTTCATCGATTTGAATTTTCTGCGCCTATGTCCCATAACATGATGCACAGAAATCCTGCAAGGGTATAATGTTTGTTAATGAACACAAATTAGAACCTCTGGAATATGCGTCCATTCCGTATACTCCGGAATCCTAATAGTGTTCGTATTTACCGTAAATGTCGATTAAGACCTTCCAAACATACGTCCCATACAGTATGCTCGGGGATCAGAAAAGGTTTTACAACTCTACCAAGTAAATTCAATTTAGATCCCCAAACATGTTTCACATTCCACATGTTCAAAAATTCAAAATGATTTACTCAACACGAGATCTTAAGTGGACGTCCCATAACATACACTTAAGAATCCTCAAAGTTCACAAAAGTTGAAGGGGTCATCAAATATGACAAACAATATTTTTACTTGGAACTGCGAGGACCAAATTCCATTACGAATTCCCAAAGTTCACAAAAGTTGAAGGGGTCATCAAATATGACAAGCAATATTTTTAACTTAGTATTGTGAGGACCAAACTCAATTGCCAGAGCAGTCGGATGCAAGTCTACTGTTACATCTAACGGTTTTCCGGGTTGCCACTCGTAAGTGGGAGCTAGCAGGAAAGACAACACACACACCGTTCCAGCGACGGGTAGGGATGATCAGTCCCGTTGTCTACCACCGTTCCAGCGACAGGTGGGGATGATCAGTCATGTTGTCTACCACCGTTCCACCGACGGTCTTCCGAGTTACCAAACATATGGTAAAAGAGTCTAATAAGACCTGGCAAAATCACAGCACACTCGAGCGCGTCCAAATATCATCGAAGTAACTATCGTAGTAGTTACAATTCTTCTTAGTACAGGCACTTGGCCTGATTGTCCCACACAAACATACAAAGTAACTGGCCTAGCAGTCACAAACTTTTTTTTGCGTAATAGTTGGCATACTCTTCCAACTTTTTCCTTTTTTTTTAAGGAAATTTTTTGTAGTCGCATTACAAACACTCACTTGACGAGTCCAAAATGCACAGTCCCTAGTGTTTTCTCGGAACTTGCTCTGGTACCATCTATCACGGACCGGAAAATTCCGCCTCCGGCACGTTGCGCTAGCAGGCCAGAACTCCCTGTTGCGCGATTAAAAGAGAGTAACCGGACCTTAGAGCTTAACTTCTCGCTGGAAAGTGCAGGTAGATTTTTTTGCTTTCCAAGCATGCCTTGTAAGCATTATACTCGAAACGTAGTTCCCACATCACTCAAGCTACGTATATATCGTTCCAGGTATGTTTGCCTTTCCAAACATGCTTTGTAAGCATGGTACTCAGATCGTAGTCTCCATATCGTTCCAACTCACCCTTGTCCTACAAAGGGTGCAAGACCATTAAAGCCCATGGTGAATGCCTTTGATAAGCATCACCTAAGTACAATCCTTGTCCAGTCCCAATTCCATGCCTTGGACTAGCACCTAGGCAATTCAAGCCTAATTTTTTCGCTTCATTGATTTTCTTCGATCATGTGATGGAGTCTGGACTGGTCTTGCTCTTGCCAAGGGTGCAACATCCCTGCACATTCCATTCCATGCCGTAACGGTTGCTAGGAAGTATGAACAATCCATCAAATGGAATTGCAACTACCCCATCAAGTGTGGCAACAATCATCTCTTGACTTAGCATTGCCAATCTAGATGATACGAGTTACCAAAATGTCGCAATCACCTCTAAATTAGATGATATAAGCGACAAGGTGATGCACCTCAATGCATTGCATTGCGGCTGCCTACGTACCCAACACGTACCTTGAAGGGATCAAACATGACCGTAGTTCATCAAAGGGTCAATTCGAAAGGAAAGAGAACCTCAAGTCTATTAAGGCAAAGCCAACATCATTTCCAACATCATTTCCAACTTCATTGCAAGTCCAAAGGCCAAGAAAAGCCTAGACCGTATAGGCTGAAGGACTTTCGCAAGGTATGCACTAGCTTGTGCATAATTATCGCTAGTTATTATGCAAATATGCATTCTCAAGTACGTAGCACGATTGAATGATGCTTTCGCATAATTCAAGCTCTATAGGCTAAGCTATAAGCATATTGATACTTATGCATCAAGTATGATCCAATGTATAGGCCACATCGCCTATATTTATATGTGCAATACCGCTCATGCACATTCAAGCTTCATCGGTTAAGCTACAAGCATATTGATGCTTTACCATCAAGTATGCTCAGACATATTGGCTACGTCGTATTTATATGTGCATTACCGCTCATGCACATTCAAGCAAAGCTCCTTCCCTATATATGTTTTATTCGCATTTCTACAAATAAATATAAGAATATGAAGTGACATCCATCGACTGCACAAGGCCGAAGATGAAGTTTTCTTGCCAAAGCCAAGCGAAGCATTCTCGGGTAAGCTACAAAAATGAAAGCTTTCGTTTTTTCATCCAACATCCCCTCCCTATATATGTCTTACACGTATTTCTACAAGTAAATATAAGAATAGGAAGTGACATCCATCGAATGCACAAGGACGAAAATGAAGTTTTCTTGCCAAAGCCAAGCAAAGAATTCTCTGGTAAGCTATAAGTGAACATGCTAATGCATCACGGTGATGCATTCTTGGCTCGGTGATGCATTCTCAATAATGCATCATGGCATAATAGTGCATTAGCACTATGATGCTCTCTCTCTTACGCATCATTGGCTTAGTGATGCATTGAATCATGCATCACGGCATAATAGTGCATTAGCACTATGAAGCTCTCACTTACGTAACTTTGGCTCAGCGATGCATTGAATCATGCATCACGGCATGATAGTGTATTAGCACTATGATGCTCTCGCGGATAGGCAACATCGGTTCGGTGATGCATTCCCAATCATGCATCACGGAATAATAGTGCTTTAGCACTATGATGCCTTCTCGAATAAGCCATATTCAGTGATGCATTCTAAATCATACATCAGGCATATTATTGCATTAGCACTATAATGCCTTCTTCGAATAACGACACTATCTCGGTGATGCATTCTCAATAATGCATCACGGCATAATAGTTCATTAGCACTATGATGCATTCTTCGTACGCAAGTTTGGCTTAGTGATGCATTGAATCATGCATCACGGCATAATAGTGTCTTAGCACTATAATGCATTCTTCGTATGCAACTTTATCTTAGGGATGCATTTTTAATAATGCATCACGGCACAGTAGTGCCTTAGCACTATAATGCATTCTTGGTACACAACTTTGGCTTGGTGATGCATTTCAATAATGCATCACGGCATAATAGTGCCTTAGCACTATAATGCATTCTCGGATACACCACATTCGGTGATGCATTTTCAATAATGCATCACGGCATAATAGTGCATTAGCACTATAATTCCTTCTCGCGGATACGCTTCAAGGCCATTTGTGCCATTCCCGGGTAAGGGTCATTTTTGACTTATGATGCATTCTCGATCATGCATCATGCGAAATAGGGCCTTAACACTATAAATTCGAGGTCAAGGCATCCGCACCCTGATGCAATCCTAAGAAAGCTTTATAAGCTTAGGGTGAAGCTTCATCCCAGGTCATGACGCGTCCCTGAGTAAGCTTCATGCGAAAATTGCGGGTGTTACATCTAAATAGCGAGGTGATATTGAACAATAAGATAGAAATCTTCCGTAATGAAAATTGCCTAAAAACCCTAACATGCATGGTTTTCAATTTTCACTAAATTACAAGGAACCTAATATAGGGGCTTATGAATCCAATGTAGGAGCTTCTCTCACACTAAATGTCTAGGTTGGTGGTTATGTGGCGTCCTAGGGAATTCAAATGTCTAAGTTACCTTCAACCAATTAAACTTAAATAAAAAAAAACTAATTTTATCGCAAATAATTTTCTTCCTCCCTTTTCTCCCTTAGACGACTTTCTTTTTCTTTTCGAACCACCCATTTATTCATCGTCTTTAATTAATCGGCGATTCAAAAAACCCTTTAATCGTCGATTAAACTCTCTAGTAAAGACCTGGAAAAATAATGTTAATAAAGATAACACTGATGATAATCAACAACAACACAACCAACAAATCGATTATCAAAAGCAACTCAACGAACAAAACATTCAAAAGGGAATTGCAAAATCTCAAATGAGTTAACAAAAAAATAAATCAAAAGAAATGGTCTATGTTATGTAAGATTCGAAAAACCCTTTTTTTGTGCTTGAAATAGGTTAGATTCACTCAATAGGTTACAAAAACGGGGTGCATTATGGCTAGAAATTGAAAAAAGTTCCTAACCGTAAAACATCTTTTTTACAATTTACGGCTAGGAAATGAAGAACTTCTAGCTGTAAAATGGTTGACGAGCGTTTACTGATGTGATTTTTCCAATTCAAACCTAGTGGTAATACGCATGTGAACTAGTGATACGTGTCATACGTGCAATAAATTACTTTATATTTTTCCCACTAATACTAACAAGTAATATGCTGGTAGTAAGGATCATTCCACGAGGAGATGTGTAATTATTAATTGTTTTCAACTTATTATGTAACTAAGAGAGGGGTTATAGTGACTTAAACTAAAGTAATCTAGTGAAAGAAAAAACAAAGTAAGTAAAAGTTGTGATCAAGGGAAGAAAATATTGGTTAGAGGTTTTGATGCATGTCATAAGTGTAACAAATTATTAATATATTTTCCACTAATTAACTAGTAATATAACGGTAGTAAGGATCGTTCCCATATAGAGATGTATAATTGATATGTTATTAGATTAGCAAAACTAGAATAAATACTGAAAAAGGGGGATTGTGAATTAATTAACTAAAAATAAAGATAAAAGAAAGAGATGATTAAGGAGTCGTTCGCCGTTACCAAACGTTGGCTGAATTAGTATACTTATATATCTCTCGTTAGAATCATTCATCACCAACAATAGAATAATATCTAGATCAGTGTTATCCTCAAAACTCCTTTTATCACTTGATATGAAAGCTCTTGACTACCAGATTTTATTCATCTAAACCACCAAGTAGTAGATCACTCAAGGTGTAACCCAATCGAACGCTTTACGCTTTATGAATTTAAGTTGATCCCAGTAGTTAAACTCTTATATCAAGGCCCACTTGCTGGTGATGTCTTCACTCGTAATTGCTCCACAGAATCCCTCTGCAAGGTCTCGCAATTTCTACTTGTGTATGAGTTGATGGACGATTAATTATCTCATAACTCAGTACTAGCATTAGAATGATCAATATAATAATTTGGTTGTGCACCCAAAAATATAGAAATCAATTATAAACCCTAGACGTAGTGAAAACAAATGATAATGATTAAAACTCTAAATAAACTTATATTACTAATAAAGCTTCACGCTTAGAACATTGAATTCATCCTTAATCAATAAAAGGTTTAGCTATTCATACTACAAAGAAGAAAAAGATGAAGAAGAATGGTGGTTTCCCCCTAAACGGATGAACCCTAGGTTTTTGATGTAGAATTGTAGTATGAGATGTATAATATGATGTTTGAGCATTAGATGTTCTTTTATAGTCTTAAAAGCTTGGCCCTCAAGAAACCTCTCTTTATAGGGTTTAGATACCTTCAGGAACCGCGTTTTCCGTGCTTTAGAAGCCAAACGCGTGCCAAACTACCTCAGTTACGGTTGGTCCAACCCAACCGAAATTCATACAAGAAAATCTTGTCAAAATCACCAGATTTACGGTTGGGTTCGATTCCAATAAACCCAACCGTAATTATTCCTGGACACGTTTTTGTATTTCATTATTTTGGTCATAACTCCCTCATACGATGTTCGATTGACCTCATTCTTTTAGGTTGGTTTCATTTCTTCGTCCTCTACAAGATGGTAATGGTAAAATATTCATATATATTCAAGCCAATTTATGGCTAGGTTTGATAGCCTAGATGACCTAACTGTCAATCTTCCTGGAATTTGTTGTTGCAATACTTCAATGTCCTCTTTTCCTCTTCTTAGCTCTTTTCAACACCGTTACATTTCTTTCAGATGATTCACCTAAAGAAACAAATAAAATAGAAAACAAGAGTAATACAAAGTAATTTACAATAATTATAACTAAAACAAGAATGGAATTGACACTAAAACATGTAGATTAAGCATTTATCAGGTTTCATCTTCCATTACTAGATAAGCTCATTAATCGATTATAGATAACATTCAATCCTACTCATGCCAATAATCTTAAATCATCCTAGCACAGGCTTACTCCGGAAAACTCCTTGTATTATTAAAGGTGCAAGAGCAACACTTTGAATCCTTATCAATGAATGACTTGGCACAAGATCCACTCAAGTTTAACCCAATAAAAGTAATGGTATTTTTAAATTGAGATTCTAAGCAACATGGCGCAAGAGACACACAGATTTAACTTAGGTTTCTACATATAATCGTATGGAAACATCCCATCATTATTAATTATATTGTGCTACTTGTGATTAGAGTTCTTCAAAAAATCCAGATCTCAAAACCTAGTCTAACTTTAGATATGAACACACGATCATTCAATTTTCAACTTAAACGAACAAGTCTTCAATCATACATGGTGATGTAAACAATAGAACATAAGCGATAAAAGAGATTATTAACAATAAAATTAATCATCCAGATTGATTTACATTTTTATGAATTCCAACTACATCCCCAACTAATAGGAAAATTAGTTAGTCACGAGTTTACTAAAACCCATAGAATATGTATATATATATATATATAGATATATATAATGGTTTCCCCCTAGGTTTTTGATGTAAAAGATCAGATGACAACTTATGAGATGATCTCCCGGTATATAAGGTCCCTTGTTTGAGCCTTAGATGTCTTCTTTTATAGCATTCAACGCTTGGCTCTCAAGTATCCTCTCTTTATTGGCTCTCAAGTTTCTTTCATTTAGAATTTCAAAACACGTCTATGAAGTGTTCCTCATCGCGCCGCAATCGGCGATAAAACCCTCCACAAACAGCGATTGTAAAAGACCAAAAATGAGATTTTCATATGTAAAATATTGGCCACAATCGGTGGTTGTGATTCCATACATGCGTAGATTATAACAGACTCAAATTTTAAAGTTTTTCTGCAAAATATTGTTGTCCAGAATCAGTGGATATAACTCTCTGTAAGTGCCAATTATGGGAAATATCTTTTTCTTTGACTGTTTTGCTCATAAATTTTTCATATGAACTCGGAATTACTTCTTTCTTTTTGCATTGGATTTGTATTTCAATTATATACAAGAAGAAATCCTATATTTGAACGAGTTCCATTTGGTACTTATCACTACTCCCTTAGTCGGCTTCACTTCTTTGTTCATTTATAGCCATTTCCATTTCTTTTGGTTGATTCGTCCTAACAAAGGCTACAAAATAGAAAAAAAAAACGTAACAAAAAATAATATCAAGAATTATAGCAAATATAAGCATAGTTTTGACACTAACGATATGTAAATTATGCACTAATCAAATTTCCCCATACTCACCTTTTGCTACTCCCCGAGCAAACTACCAACCTAAACTAACCTAACTCATTTTCTTAGGAATCACGGTTACGCTTAGCATGTGCAACAATCCTTTAAATCCCTAGGTGAACCTAGTGGACGAGTTATAGTCTCGTGAGGTTTTACAAGATATATACCCATAAAATCTACTCAATATCCTATACACTTCAAAGTCACAAGTATCCAAAGAGCTATGAAAATATAACGTTTCTGCACCTAATATTAAGATGTTAAAAGTATAAGGTAACATTATTCTTCAATCATAAATATATTTAATTATCGAGAATGAGAGTATAATGTGTTAAACAAATGTCATACGATGGAACACATCCTCGAGGCCAACCAATAAGCATTTTTCCTCGACTTCTTTCCTCACTGGTTGGTCACTCATAAAACGATAGAATTGGGTCACTCATGTGTGCAAGATGGAATAAAGAATATAATAGTTACACACGGAAGGATGATGCTTATTTTCAATTTCTGATAATGTCTATGAAAGGAGGTCAACCATATGCGAGGATAGGAAGGCTCACCCACCTTCTCATCCAATCTACAATCAACACCACTCTCACAACAAATAGAAACGTCTTTGGCTTCGGATTTAAATTTTAATGATAAACTCTCGAACTTCGTAGAAATTTGACAATTTGAACATTTTTCTTCAACTACTTGTTGTTTTGAAACTTGTTCATAGATTTCTTCTTCTCCACGACCTTGATTAATGTAATTTTTTTTTCTTAATAATGAATATGCCATAGGAAAATGAATTTAACACTTAACTCTTCACAACTTTGGTATTGTCTTTGTTATGCAAACTTCAAAAACTTACATCTTTTTGGTTTTCTTTCGTTTTTAACGTGAATATACTATTTCTTTACTTCCATCCAATAATATGATGTCAAGTTATTGGTGTTTTTTAAACTGATTTTCAATTGCAACAAACTTCTCGCTTATCTCCGTCTTTTATTTCACCCATTCTCATCATTAATTTATACAAATCATAGTTTTTGCATAGTTCACTCAACATCTTTTTCCTTAAATAGGTGCATTGGTCGACATCGTAATATTTCTCCCAACCAAAAGGTCCAAGTTATTCCATGATGACATGGTAACCACAATTCCCATCGCCGTCAACACCGTCAGTGATTTTAATGTACTCACGAATAATATCGCGAAGATACTCTATGTAATATTCATTGATGATGTAGGTAGGTCGGTAAATTTTACATTCCTCATCTATCGGGGATTTTATCAATCCTTTTGCAATACAAATCGTATATTTCTCATTACTTGATCGACTCATTTGTGTCTTTTCAAGCACCGAGGCCTTTTTTTCCACATAAACTTTTGAAACAGAATTTAGTTTAGTCGGACCCTTTTGTTTGATGTTTACTTGGATTGTTTAATCTTTTGGGTTGAAAGTTCCAAAAATTCATAAAATACATCTTGTCGGCTTGGTCCACCTTTTTTTCATGCTAGTACGACTACGCTTGTTTTTATCTCTTATTACAACATCCTCTTTCTCATCCTCCGCTTCATATATTTTCTACATGAGCTCATAACCCGAAGGATCTCTTTTATTTGATTCATCCAACAATTGTTTCATTTTTTTCCGCCCGACTGACCTTAAATCTTTCATACTAGGCCTACCCTTTCTCTTCCCCTTTGCGCCCGGTTTAATTTAGAGTACTTCTTGGATAGTGCTTTTCCAATGTCGGTGTCTGCAAACTCTCCTCCGAAAATACTATCGACAATGGGTTCATTTGAATGATAATTGTTGCCAAAATGGATCAATATCTTGAATTGGGATCACATTGTCTTCCTACGTAGCTATCACATATCGGCATGGGAGTCCTGAATATGACATGTTGGAAAAAAAGCACTCATCTCCCCTTAAGTTTCCCAACCTAAAATGGTCCACTTCGTACATAATCTTCTCAATCCCCTAATGCGACACATTATAAGTCATTCGCCGGATCCAGGATCGTATAAATATTTGATGTGTTTTCTACATCGACTTTTTCCAAACTTCTCCTTAACTTTATTGATATCACGGAGGAATTAGTCGCTCATGGCTTGGAAAACTGTAACAAATTTACCATCAGAACCAATGTAATCAATATCTATTTTAGCGGCCGATATTATCTCGATATACCGGTTATCGTTTGTTGACCTATACGATACCCAATATATCGGCGATACAAAAAATATCCGATAAAATCGGTGTTAGGGGCAAACAAACCGGTATATCGGAATCATCGACACACTGGATAAAATCGGTAGGGCGTTTCTGTAACAAAATAAAAAAAAATCCTCTACTTTCACTCTGAATTGGTTTCCCAATTTGATCAAATCCATTTAAATCAAAGAGATTGGTGATGCATTTCTTCGAACACATCGATTAAAAGTTCTCGATATTACGCAAATTTCATATACAATAGCGAAAATAGAAATTAAGGAAGATGCTGAGATACCCATGATTCAAAAAAATCAATTATACGAGAAATCATCAAGATCAAACAACCCAAATTTATCGACTCAATCTACTTCAATGCTCTGAATCTAAGATCTACGAGTTTTTTTATAGTGAATAAAGGTATGAAGGGATCAAGAGATACACAATCTTTTGTCTTGAATAATCTGATAAGAGATGAATTGGTTTTTACTTTGAAAGGGATGAATACGATGATCCAGTATAGCTGAAGGCAATATAATATGTAGCACAAGATTTACTTGAGAGTTGAGACACGTCGTTTTTCTCTAGTAATTTTACCAGCATATGTTTGTCAAACTCTCTATCAGAGATGATTCCCTACATCATAATATATCTCTTTATGGTGCACTGGCTTGGAATAATCAACTACCAATCCTCAAATGTCATAAAGATCAACTGATTTCTTGTACACAATTTGAAGTTCAAACCACTCACCCATTTGACGTGTTTGTGTTTTATATCTTGGATCAAGTCAACTTTATGGTCGGCGTCCCACCGTGTAATAGTTTATCTAGTAGTAAATGAACAAATAAAGTATATGTGTACGTGTCTTTATTGAACGAATGAATAAATAAAGTATGTAATGTCTTGCAACGGTAAATATTATTGTGATTGCACAAATATTAAGAACTAAGGTTTTAAGATTTTAAGGTTGATAATCCCGATATAATCTTTTGTATAGGAGTATCAGAGTCATCCCATACAAGTCTGATACACAATATTAACTACTTTGATCATAACTATGAAACTTCTTCTTTAATTGGCTGTAAGACGATTCAGCCGTATTTATAGCTTGGTTGTCATAGTGTCTATATTTTTTTGTGAATGCAAATACAAACTTCTATTTATGCGAAATTAATCAATTTTCCGACAAATATTTTATTACAACTGGGTAACTATTCTAATGCACCAATATAATATATTTATTCTTTATATAATCTTCCTCCGTGATAGACCAAACTATTCCCTTGAAAAAGCCAATTTTAGTGACGTCACCTTGTCATCATTTTTCAAATTTCTCTTTCTCTTTCTCTTTTTCTTTTTGATCTACTAGCAGTTTAATTATTCTCTCCATTTCGTCTTTCTTTGGTGGTTGAATGATGGGCTTACACTTAGTTTGAATATTATTCCACAAGTGGAAAGTGCAAAGAAGGTTCAGGGCCCCAACAATATGAAAATCTGGGATCCGTCCAAATAAGGATCTTAAATTTCTAATAATAGCTTCACGTAAATGTTAGCATATGATAGTACTAATGGAACCGTTATCAGAACTTTCTATACTTGGAAGTATATATAAAACATAAAAATTTGGGAACTTCCGTGGGTTCTTCTTGGTGAACCTGCACGGTGGTATAATCAAGAATATCTAATGGAGGATACTTAGAAATAAAATAATCCGTAAAAACTTTGGAAGCACGAAATTTCAATCTAAGTGAGGTATTTTCCTAAAATTTGGGTTAATAACTCTTTGAGAAACTACTTCGATTAGGGAAGGAGGATCAACGGATATAAAATTATGCAAAGGATTAGACAAACCTTCCACAATCTCTTGTATTATGGGATCCTCATTGTTCGTAAAGAACTCCAGTGAATTATTTACCTCATGTGTATCGTGGCCCTCTATCAAACTTTTTAACCACTTTTCATCAGTTTTCGCCTCAACCAAAATCTCGGCGTTAGCGTTATCATTATAATCCTTTGCTAACTCAATTGGGTGTTCTACGATATTACTCAATCTTGCTTCATTCCCAAATCTTTCATCATCTTCGTTATAAGACTCTTCTTCATAATCTTCATCGACCTCATATTCTCCATTAGAAAAAACGTCATTTGAGTTCCATATGTATAATACTACTAATTTCTTGGAGAATTTCTTCTAGTGCTCCGTCATCTTCCATTTGATATAGTTTTTTCAAGAGTTTTCTTATATTTATACATCCACCGTTACTTACAATAGGATTTATAGACCACGACTCTTCTCGTTGAACGTGTGATATCATAAATACGATCAGGAGTCGGTTAAGTTATACTGTTTTTGAATTCGGTCAGTGCAAAACTTTCCATATTAAATGTTGGATCAAGTTGGTTTAGTCTATGTTGCATGTTCTTTAATTGATCTAATTAAAATTTGCAAACAACTCGAGTGGAAACAATTAGAAGTATAATTGTCGCACCTTCTTTGTGGTTGTTGATGTACATACACCACAAAGTTATTTGTATGTAAGAAAATAACTAAAATATTCCGTAGGATATTTATCAAAACCAAAGGAATGATTCTGATTATATCCCATGGTTACCACCGTAATATGCCAATCTTGTGCTTCATACATGTTATTTGCGTAAGGAAACATGATGACACACAAAAAGTAGGAAAAAAATTGACTAAAAATCTAAAACTAAAAACAAATTGGTATAAAAAACGACTCATATAGAACACTTTCCTGCCACGCAAACCGGACGATGGATACTCCAACGAATTATGAACACCTTAAAAACCCAAAAATATATGAAAAATGCTAAGAGAAAAAGGTAAATAAAACGAAAATAAATCTCAAACAAAAACAATTGCATATTGCTCCCTGGCAGCGGTGCCAGAATTTGATGCGTGTCAAAAGTTTAATAAATTACCTTAGATATTTCTCACTAATAATAACAAGTTATATAACGGTAGTAAGGATTATTCCCACGAGGAGATGTGTAATTTTTAGTTGTTTTCAACTTCTTATGCAATCCCAAGGGGATTGTAGTGAATTAAATTAAAGTAAACTAATGAAAGAAAATACAAGTAAAAGTTGTGATAAAGGGAAGAAAACACTAGTTAGAGGTTTCATCTTCCATCATTGAATACACTGATCAATCGATTAGAGATAACGGTCAATCCTTCTCATACCAATAACACTAGAGCATTCTATTCATTGGGTCACCATGTAATTATGTTATTGTAATTATCATTATCTTCTTCATGGAACACCGTGTAATTATGTTTTCCCCCCAAATACATTAATTGTTGTATTGGGTCCCTTACTTGCCATGTCTCAGTTCTTAATTTTGCTTTCATATTGTAGATGGTCTTCAAATAAGAAACATTTTTTGGGTTTTTTTGCTTCGCGTGACCGAGGATATCAATAGGTTTCATACTTTTTTCGGTCAAAGAATCTACCGACACAATTTCAACGAGAGTTATCCGTACAGCAAAAAGATTTGTTAACTAACTCTCCGAAGGTGCGTGGTATAACTTTACTAAAAATCAACTTTTTTCATTGTTGATATCAAACTGAAGCTTGAAAGGGAATCCCGTCTTCTTAGAGAAACAATTATTCTTCCTCCTCGTCTTTGCTTTATACTCAGTACCCTTTTTCGAGTGACTTTTGTACTCTCCTCTATATAGCGAACCATTTGAAAGCGGCGTTCATTTACTTGATTGTTACAGTCTACACACACATCTTCAACTTCTGATTTCTCTATCCCACTCATCTACATCGCCTTTTTTCTCATGTCTATAACGGACCAGGAACACAAAGTTAGAAAAACATTGAAATATGGTCCAAAGGATTGAAAATACTTCCATAATAACCTGCTAAATTGTTCAAACAATGTTTGGATGTATCTTTGGTCAAAATTTTGTTAGTTGGAGGTTGATCATCCATTGTTTAAGTTTGAGGCACGATCTATAAACCAAAAAATCAGAAGATTAGACAAAGGAGGACAAAAATAAGATCTACGGCTAGGTAAAAAATTATCGAACCTAACCGTAACTATGGTTTTCAAAAATTTGAAAAAAGTTTCATGGTCGTAAAGGTTTTCCCTGGTCGTAAATTCGAAAACAAACATACATAAACGTTTAGGTTGGGTTTTTTTCTTACTAGACCTGACCGATATTTATATACGACTAGGTTGTTGATAGGAGCATAATCTACATGGTTTTAGTGTCAATTCCATACTTTTTTTAGTTATTTTCTTGCATTCTACTTGTATTACTCTTGTTTTCTAATTTTTTTCACATTTTAAGCCGATTCAACCAAAAGAAGTGGAAACGACTTTAAAAATGCTAAGGAAGTAAAGCGCTACAAGTGAAGAAAATTAAAGAAAATTTGAAACTCATTTAAATCCAAGAATTCTTCTCATCATCTTGTATAAAATTGAAAGACGAAGCCAACGTAAAAAGAATGAGGTCATTCCGAGTTCGTATGAAGAAGTTATGTGCAAAACCCTGAAACCAACTTGGATTTGGTATCTGTTGGGCCTTATTGGGCCTGCACGGGAAGAGAAATAAGAGAATCGTTTTGGGCCCACCTTTAACGTGAAAATTAGGTTTTTATTTTTATTTTTAAGGAGGTTAAGTCTCTAGTTGGATAAGGATCAAAAGGAGGTGGAAGAGTTTAATGAGATTAGGTTTCCTATTTGGATAGACATCAAGAGGTTACCAAAGCCTATATAAAGGCGAGCCTAGATACAATTTTCTACACAACTTCTCCTCAGAAAAGAGAGCAAATTTTGGTTTACCCCTTTAAAGGGGAGAACTAGGATATTTTCTCTTCTTCTTCTTCTCCTATTTTCTTTTCTTATATATTTTTTCATGGGTTTTAGTAAACCCATGAGTAACTAATTCTTCTATTGGTTGGAGATGTAATCGGAAGTTCTAAATATGGGAATCAATCTGGCTGGTTAGTTGTAATTTTCATTATCTCTTTATTATCGTTCATGTTATACTATGTATAACAATTATGTGATTGTGTTCATGTAATATGATTGGTTGTTTGGTATGTTTAAAATCATGAATTAAATATCCTTAATAACCTATCTATAGCTAATTAGGAATCTTAAGTAATTTTATCAAGAACCCTATAGTAATTTGTGATCACTAGCGGTGCGAATCGTGAAGAAAGTCACAAGTAAAGCTTATCCTAGGTTGAATATGCCACGATTCTGCGATATATTTCCTATGAATAACTTGTCTCACAGATATTAATGATTTCCTCAAGTTGAACCTCTTAGCGATTAGCACTTGGTTATTTGTTGGAAAAGAATCCATATATTAGTGACTGCAGTATATGTTGACATATGGAGGCATAACGAAGTATTACACTGATTGGGGATACTTTAGGGTTATTATATAAAGAGAGAGGATGTTGATTCTAATCGATTGAGGAGCTTGTTTGGTGATGGAAGATGAAACCTCTTACCAATATTTCTATTTTTATTCACAACCTTTATTCACTTTGCTTTTAGTTTAGTTTAGTATAGTTTGTCTTAGAAGCTCACCAACCCCTCTGATTACCTAAGAAGTCGAAAGCAAATAACAATTTCTCGTTCTATATGGGAACGAATTCCTATTTGCTACTCTACTCGTTATTGTAGAAAGTATAGGAAAATTTTGGTCAGCTGACAACCCGTCAAATTTTGGCGCCGCTGCCGGGGAGCAGTTGGCAATTATTTTTGTTTTAGTTCTATTTTATATATTTTTTTTAGTGTTTTTTAGGTTTTTAGGTTTTTGGGGTGTGAATACTCGTTAAAGGAGTTCGCCACTCGTCAAAAGCGGGAGGTAGATTCTGAAAACAGGTTGTATACATCATATTTTTTTACTTAGATTTTTAGTTGTATTTTTTTCACCTACTTTGTTGTGTAGTGATCATGTTTCCTTACGGAAATAACATGTATTATGCACAAAATCAATCATATTATGGTGATAATCAGTTTAGTTATAACTCTCGGTATTTTAATAACTTCCAACTGACCATGGGATCCAATCAGAATCAATCATTTGGTTTTGGTCAATACCCTATGGAATCTTTTAGTTATTCTCATACATCCCAACAACCTTATGGTGTGTAAGTGGGTCAACAACCACAAGAATGTGGGATAATTATACTTCTAATTGGCTATACTCGAGTTGTATGCTGGTTTTAGATCAATTAAAGGACATGCAACAAAGACTAGATCGGCTTGATCTAACACTCAATACAATGAACATAGCTCCAGCCGAATTTTACAATAATATACCTTACCCTATTCATGATCGTATTTATGATTATTCACCTATTCAACGAGACGATTCATGGTTTAGTGATCCTATTGTAAGTAATGGTGGAAAACATGTAAACATAAGAAAACTCTCAAAAAAATCATATCAACTGGAAGATAACGGAGCACCATAAGAAATTCTCCACGAAATTAATAGTACCATACGTATGGAATTCAAACAACGTTTTGCTAATGGAGAATATGTGGTCAATGAAGAGTCTGATATCGAGGATGAAGAAATATTTGAGAATGCGGCTAGATTGAGTAATATCGTGGAACACCCATTTGAGCTTTTCAAGGAATATAATGATAACGTTGATGCCGAGAATTAGGTTGAGGCAGAAACTGACGAAGATTGGTTAAAAAGTTTGATAGAGGACCACGATACATTAGAGGTAAAAAATTCATTGGAGTTATTCAAGAACAATGAGGATCCCGTAATACAAGAGATATTGGAAGGTTTGTCGAATCCTTTACGTAATTCTATTTTTAATGATCCTCTTCCTCTAATCGAAGTAGTTTTCTCAAAAAGTTGTTAACCCGACTTTTAAGAAAATACCTCACTTAGGAATAATGGTAAAAGATTCGATATTCAGACTTGTGAAGATTTGATTTTTTAAACCTAATTTTTTAATACTAAAAATGAAAAAGATTAAATTAAAATTGAATTGAGATTATGGAAAGAATTAAGACTAAGAATTCCACCATTAGCCAATATTTCAAGTGATTTAGCATTAATAATTATCTTACAACTCATATGTTGAATTCATTCAAAATATTGCCAAATTTAGATTTTCAAAATAATAGTTGAATCAAAAGTATGAGACATTAATAGATCTAAACTAAGCATGACCCATCAAAAGAAAACACAACTAATTGATAAAAATCATTATTTCTAATTTAATTCAAAGAAAATAATCATAAAAGAATTGCACAAAATAAATAAGATAAAAATATACCACTTTACTATTGGAAAAATGGCTTCCTCTGTTGCCTCAACAATGGGGTCTAGATCCTCATATCAAACACTCTCTCAAAATACATGTTCATAACTCAAAGTGCTTAAAAGAATAGAATAACAAAAGTCATACATAAAACAGCTACGGTTATAAGTTTTGTTGAGACTGTTTTCTGTGTGGTTGAAAAGAAAAATTAAAACAGAGAATAAAGTACGGCTTCTGGAAGTAGTAAAAGAAGAAGGAAAAGGTGACGTGAATAACAATTGTTCTCTTTTGTGGTCTGTACTCCTTCTTCTTCTTCACCAACGAATTTTTTTTCCCCTGAAAGTTTCTCCTGACTCCCAACTGCGTTTTTCTTCCTTCTCTTTGATATATATATAAGTTAGTAAACCCTAATCCATCATCCTTAACCGATAAGGACTCCCATCTCCATCCAAATCCAACTGCAATCCCGTGATAATCCAAATCAGAGAAAGATTCTATTTCCGGCAGTAAGTTGGACTTCCAGCCATGTTTCATAGCAACAAAACCTCTACTTGACGTGTTTTAACACGTTTTGGTTGTTACTTCAAACTGATATATCAAAATCTCTCTTTTAAATCCCTCAAAAATCGCTCCAGAATAAGTCATAACTCTTCACGCGTGAAGAATATTTCTTCCCGCTATTTTCCCTTTTCAAACAAAGAAGAAAGGGTGCCCCTATCCAAGCTACGGGTGCCTTTATCACTTTTGTTGGGTGCCTTTAGTAATTTCTCTAGGTGTCTTTAACAACTTTTTGAGCCAGTTTTTCTTCACAAATGTTTATTTTCCAAAAATACCTACAAAGACATAACAACCCATGATAAGTACAAAATCGAGCACTAGTAATATAGAGAATTGAACACAATTTAGACACAAAAATGTGTCTATCAAATACCGCCAAACTTATTATTTGTTATTCCTCGAGAAAATATAATCTAGAAACAAAATTCCTAACTCACTTTCGCATGCATCGCGATTGCACTTAACGTGTACAACAATCCTTTAAACCCATAGGTGTCCTTATCGGACGAGTTATAGTATCTTGAGGGTTTACAAGAGGTATACCCACAAAACCTTTACTCCAAACCCTAGCTACTTGTGAACAATTGAGGGTAACCACCAAACAAGCTATTTAGTTGGCATACTAAATTTTTTGGCTATGGGAATCATTACCCTATATGAGTCCAATTGTTGTACACGATTTTTTACTCAAGTATCCTAAAATTCATATATAAGAAAACAAATCTCTACTTAGATAGTCGTTTAACCACGATACTCAGAATCTATCAAAGTACAATCACATGAAAAGATTTAGAAGATGGATATTGACAAAATGAAGTTTGCCTGTGTTGACTAAGGTGAACGGTGTTTCCCATATCTTTCTGAAGGTCAGTACCAGGATGAATCCTAATGGATTGAGATACGCTCCCACTGGTTTTAATCCTTATACTAATATCGACCTAGCTAGTATATACAAAGGTCCAAGCGATCGATTTATTGAAAATAAAACAATTATAAATGTACTGAAAAAATGATTGGATCAAATTGAATCCAAGCGCATGGTCCTTATCAGCATCTTACATGATAGTTCTCATGGATCCTGCATTCCACGCTTGCTTAGGCGACTGAGACAGGGAGAACACACACATATCCCTATCAAAGTGTCAATACTCGATTTTTTTTTCTATTTTTTTTTAATATCATAATAGGGCTTGATCTCAAACACTCAACTTCATCCTGGCGGTGATAACAATTCGATATTGGTGCCCACCAAATCACTTAGAGAAACACAAAAATTACAAAAATAAAAACAGAAAGTGATATGGTCGAGATAGACTTCGAGATATGGTGACAACTATCATGTTATTTCTAACATCTGAACTCTGTCCTTTTATGAATAGACCATTTAACTGGGCACACCAATTCCTATAGAAAAAGAGCTAAGTTTTCATCTACCTAGTATGGTTAGTGTCATCCTGAATTGTTCACAAGCTTCTAAGTTTTGGAGTTTTATTATTGCACTAAAGAGTTTTTCCCTTACCCCCAAGCTTAAATCAAACAGTATCCTCAATGTTTCAAAATAAAGAGAAGTACCAAAAGATAAAGAGGTAAGTCAGAAAGATAATACCTGGGTGAAGCATAACAATCCTTCTACAAAGAATAAAACAGAAAATAAAAACCTAAAAACGAATAATAAAAGCCTACAAAAATCTACTAATGTACAAAAACAACCTTGAAGGTCAATCAAGGTAAACAGGGTCCTCCAGAGAGACCTCCTCAACATCACCTGTAGGAAAAGGCTCTAAAAATGGTTTCAATCTCTGACCATTAACCTTGAAATGAATTCTTTTATCTTGAGTCTCAATCTCAATTGCACCATGAGGAAAAACAGTGCGAACAACAAAAGGACCGGTCCACCGAGAGCGTAACTTCCGGGGAATAGATGCAAACAAGTATCATACAGAAGAACTTTTTGACCTGGAGAAAATGACTTTCTTAAAATATATCTATCATGCACAAGTTTCATTTTGTTCTTATACTCCCTAGCACTATCATATGCATATTTCCAAATCCCTTCCAACTCATTGAGTTGGAGCTTCCTGTGAGCTCCTGCCTTATCAAGTGAAAAATTTAACTACTTTACAGCCCAATATGCTCTATGTTATAACTCCACGGGAAGGTGACAATCCTTTCCAAAAACTAGACGATAAGGTGACATTCCAATGGGGTCTTAAATGCAGTACGGTAAGCCCATAAGGCATCAGTAAGCCTTAACGTCCAGTCTTTCCTTTTAGGATTAATTGTTTTCTCTAGAATACGTTTTATCTCCCTGTTGGAAACCTCTACTTGACCACTAGTTTGTGGGTGATATGGGGTAGCTACTTTGTAGGTAATACCATATTTCTTCATCAAAATCTTAAACGGTCGATTACCGAAGTGTGACCCTCCATCACTAATTATAGCTCACGGTGTACCAAAATGTGCAAATATGTTATTATTTAAAAACTGAACCACAACCTTGTGGTCGTTTTTTTTACACGAAACCGCCTTTACCCACTTAGATACAAATTCTACAACTACAAGGATGTAAAAATAACCAAAGGAATTAGGAAAAGTACCCATAAAATCAATGCCCCACACATCAAATACCTCAATAACTAAATAGGGTTCAAATGCATCATATTTCTACGAAAAATGGTTCCTAAATTCTGGCAACGCTCACAAGCAACAGAATAACTGTGGGAGTCTTTAAACAATGATGGCCAGTAGAATCCACACTGCAATATCTTAGCAGCAGTCTTCTTAGCACTAAAGTGAGCTCCACAAGTATGATCATGGCAAAAAGAAATAATGCTAGACTGGTCACTCTCAAGTATACATCTCCTAATGATCTGGTATGGACAATACTTAAACAAATAAGGAGCGTCCAAAAAAAAAAATCTTTACCTCGGCTAAAAACCTAGAATGATCTTGTTTACCCCAGTGTTGAGGCAAAAACAATAGCTAACAATTCCGTCTCTATGGTGGTGTAGTTCAGTTGGGCATCATTTATAGTTTTGTTGGTGTAGTAAATCACATGAAGTAATTTGTTTTCTCGCTGACCTAACACAACACCAATAGCATAATCTGAAGCATCACACATTATCTCAAAGGGTAGGTTCCAGTTAGGTGCATGGACAATAGGAGCGGTAGTGAGAAAAGTCTTAAGCTTCCCGAAAGCCTCTAAACAAGCATCAAGAAAGACAAACTTAACATCTTTTGCAAGCAGATTTCAAAGAGGTCTAGAAATCAAGCTAAAATCCTTAACGAATATCGACGATAAAATCTGCATGCCCTAAGAATGACCTAACATCTCGTATAGTTTTGGGAACCTGTAAAGTCTTGATAAGTTCAACTTTGGCTTTGTCTACCTCTATACCCTTAGAAGATACGATATGCCCTAAAATAATTCCTGATCGAACCATGAAATGACATTTTTCCCAATTAAGCACTAAATTCTTTTCCTTACACCTAGTCAACATTAATGTCAAATGATGCAAGCACTCATCAATAGATGACCCAAATGCTGAAAAATCATCCATAAAGACCTCTAAAAATCGTTCTACCATGTTAGAAAATATGTTCATCATACAATGCTGAAAAGTAGCGGGTGCATTACACAACCCGAAAGGCATGCGTCTATACGCAAAGGTACCAAAGGGACAGGTAAAAATAGTTTTCTCTTGGTCTTCGGGGGCAATAACAATCGGATTATAACCATAAAAACCATCTAGCAAGCAATAATGGCTATGTCCAGCTAATCTCTCAAGCATTTGGTCGATGAAAGGAAGAAGAAAGTGGTATTTCCTTGTGACCTTGTTTAATTTTCTATAGTTAATACAAACACGCCATCCCGTGGTCACTCGGGTTGGGATTAACACATTGTTACCATTTTGGACTACAGTGATACCTGATTTCTTGGGAACAACTTGAACGGGGCTGACCCACTTACTGTCTGAAATAGAGTAGATAATATCCGCATCTAACAACGTAAGCACCTCAGTTCGAACTACTTCTTTCATGTTAGAATTAAGTCGACGTTGCATCTCCTTAGACGGTTTGATATTATCCTCTAAATGAATATGATGCATACAAACAATAGGACTTATACCCTTAATATCTTCTATGGTCCACCATAAAGCTTCCTTATTGTCTTGAAGCACGGTCACTAGCCTACTTTCCTGGTTATTATCCAAGTCGGATGCTACAATTACATGCAAAGTCCCAGATGGGCCTAAATACACATACTTCAGGGTATCTGGTAGTTGTTTAAGGTCCAACTTAGGAGGCTCTTCTAAAGAAGGAATTAGGGTAGACTTAGAAACTGGTAGTGGTTCAAACTTAGCTGGGGCTGAATTTAACAAAGCATTCACCTCAGTAATCACACTATCATCATCAAAATCAAACCCAAAGTGGGCTAGGAATTTCTTTAATGCATCTTATAACAAAGTGTTTGGTAATGACTCTTGAACTAATGTTCCTATCATGTTCACCTCTTCAATGCACGTGTCATCTATCTCAGGTGGTTGCTTACTGATATTAAAAATATTCATCTCAATAGTCATATTACCAAAAGATAAGTTCATAATACCATTTCGATAGTTAATGATCGCAATAGATGTAGCTAAAAACGAGCGACCTAATATCACATGTATCTGATTCTCTAGGTTAGGGACATGTTGGGTATCAAGGACAACAAAATCTATTGGATAAATAAACTTATCGACCTCAATAAGAACATCCTCTATGACACCACGGGGAATTTTCACAGACCTATCAGCTAATTGCAGTGTTATCTGAGTAGGTTTTAAATCACCAAGTCCTAGTTGTAGATACACATGGTAAGGAAGTAAATTCACACTGGATCCTAAGTCAAGTAACACTTTCTCAACACGGTAATTACCTATTGTGCAAGAAATGGTTGGGGACACTGGGTCTTTGTACTTAAGAGTTATATTGTTCTGGATAATTGAACTCACATGACTAGCTAAAAAGGTTTTCTTTTGTACAATAAGCTTTTGCTTTCACGTACATATATCCTGAAGGAACTTGGCATACGTAGGAATCTGCCTAATTGCATCTAATAATGGAAGGTTGATAGTGATTTGCTTAAAAACCTCCAATATGTCGTTAAAGTTGGATTCCTTTTTTGTTGTTGCTAACAGTTACGGGGCTCTGGCACAAAATATGGCTTATGTGGAACTGCATCGGGCTCTTTAAAGACTTCATCAGTCTCAACAACTACTGGCTCAGAAGGGTGAACTACAATATGTTCACTATCATGTATGGCTACCTTGTTGTCTACCACTTTACCGTTCCTAAGGTTTCTAATTGCGTTCACATGATTTGATGATTTCTCACCAGAAGATACTTCATGAATTCCTCTAGGATTGAGTTAGATATGACTAGGAAACCTACCTTTTTCTCTTTCTCTCAAAGACTCAGCGATTTGACCAACCAGGGTTTCTAAATTAGAAAATAGCCTGACTGTTAGCCTAAACGATCTTTTGATTTTCTTGTAAACTTTGGTTGACAAACTGCTGAAAATCTTTAGTGTTCTGAGTTAATGAGGCGATAGACTCTGCTAAACTCATGATCGTCTAATCTATCATATTCTAAAATTATGTTGGTCCAGAAGGATTCTTAGTATAACCAAAACCTGGGGGAACCTTAGAATTACTAGACTGACCTTGACTCTGGCCCTTAGACAAAGAAAGGTTAGGATGATTTCTCCAACCAGGGTTATAGGTTTTTGAATAAAGGTCAAACTTATGATGATTATCAAATTAGTGTTATTATAAAGAGAATGGGCGTGCTCTTCAACAGTCTGTCCTTCCCAAAATGACTTGGGCTCAATTCCATAACTAGATTGACTCAGTTCTAAAGCTTCTAACCTTTTTGATATAGCTGTTATTTTGGCATATGATTCAACAGATCCTTCTACCTTATTGATATTTCCTCTACTTTGAAGATTTTTTTTATGGGGCTCCCTATTATTTTCCCATTGCTGGATTTTCTCGGCGATTTCATTCAAAAATGTCATCGCAACATCGATAGTTTTATTTTCAAACCCACATGTTAATACTCAACCATGGTTGTTGTCGAATAATCTAAACCCTCGTAGAGGATCTGAAATAGCCTTACTTTTTCTAAACCATGATGAGGACATTGTGATAATAAGTCATTGAACCTTTCCAAATACCTATATAAAGATTATCGCTCTTATTGAGCAAATATGCAAATTTGTTGCCTAATAGATGATGTTTTGTGTCTAGGGAAAAACTTCTGGAAAAAGAAAGATGTAAGTTGTTCATAGGTTTCAATTGACTCAGAAGTCAAACTATATAGCCAAGATTTGGCTTTGTCTCTTAGTGAAAAAGGAAACAATCTAAGTTTCAATGTTTCATCATCTAGGTCCTTAATCCTGATGGTACTACATATTTCCTCAAAATCCCTAACATAGAAATATGGGTTTTCATTTTCTTTCCCTAAGAAGATTGGGAGCATTTGTATGGTCCCAGGTTTTAACTCATAGTTTCCTTCAGTTTCAGTTAACTTGATACATGATGGATGAGAAGTCCTAGTCGGTTTCAACAAATCTTTTAAAGTTGCTATTGCTGTCACCATCAACGGACTAGGAGTAACTTCTTAACCCAGTGTCAAGTTCTCAAAATTAAAATTTCCAAAAACAATGCCCTCAAAAGAAGAGTCTTCGAGGTCCTCGTTTTCGGGGATAGAACTAGTAGGTTTGTCACTAATCAAACGACCTAGAGTGTCTCTTTTCCAAGCTCGCTCAGTGATGATTTCAAACAGTCTTGGCATACACTAAAAAAAATCCTAATTGGAAGGGAACTCTAAACTATCACAAGCAAGGCTGACTCAACCAAATCAAACCTATTGAATCTAGCAAACAAAAACCATGATGGCTCCACTTAGATAGTTTCTAGACCAGCTTTTATTCTTTCAAAAGGCAACTAGTTACAGTTTTAGCAAACCTCTTAGAAAGATTTGAATTAGATTAAGTCAAATAGAAACAGGATAAGCTCTAAGGAGCTTTGATAACCTTGTCTCTTTGGCAACGTTTCCTTGGGTTACAAGGCGGCTCGAATCTACTTAAAATAATCTTCCTGAACTTTAAGTTAGGCTAACAGAGTAACCAATACAATCCTTTTGAATGACTTTCATATAAGCTCGTAAACCTATCAGTCTCTTTCTAGTCAAACATCTAAGCTTAGGTTCGTGTTTGGTAACGTGTTCCTAAAGCGGGAAAGAAGGAAACGGTGATGAAATCCGAGTCGTTATGTTGTATGGCCAGTTCTTCCCCTTTACTAGAAAATAATTCCATATTCAGTTCCTGAACATATATGCATACGAAGGATACAGTAAACCCACTTGCAGGGGATTTGTGGGTTGATCGAGTCTTACCTCCCGTACCAGATAGAAGATGAATCGGTTGTAGTCGACTCGGGCCACCGACTCCTGTGTTAGTGTACGAACCCAAGGGTCCGAGACATTATAGTAATTATCGTCCTTCCCTGTTGCAGTCTATATTTGAATTACCCTTCCGTAGGGTTTAAAAATAATATTATTTCCAAAGTCCCAAAATAAAGTCCAAAAATGTCCAAAAATTACAAAAATTGCAAAAAAAATAATAAAAGATTTCCTAATACAATTTTCTAAAAAAAGAAACAAATAAAATCTAACAAATAAAAATAAAATCTAATTAAAAATAAAATTCTTCACTAGTACAAATATGAGCTTTGGTGACAGCTCAACATTCAAAACCGTGACAGTTCAAGAGAAAACTATGACAAAAGAATTAGCTATAAGATATACGTAACAGTTTCATACCAAAACTCATACCAATAGAGGTGAACAATTGTGACAGTTTTTGAAATGTTACTGAATAGTTTTACAATACAGTTTTTGTAGAAAAATGTTATTGTATATTGATGTATAATAACAGTTATAAACTGTTACTATACTTAAGGTACTGCAACTGTTTTTGTATAAAAACTGTTATCTAAATGGAAAGTTATTGATAACAGTTTTTTTAAATACCGACACTTCTATTTATGGTGGCAGTTTTGATTCAAAACTGTTGCTATGCATATACTCCACCATAAAGCATTTTCAGACGCAGGACATTTCTAGTTTGAGCCCTTGGTCATTATCTACCGGTTACCACGACCCAGATATTCTTATACTTTTCCCTAAAATTCGTGAAGACAGACGTGAGTCTTCCCCTCACCTGGCAACCGCCGCTAACTTGAATCTAGCAGAAAGAAAATATGATCTCACTTTCTCTCGTTACCAATTACTCACTCACATTCTATCACCTTTAGGTGTTTTTTTTATATCTTGTTTTCTTCTTCCAAACCCTATATCTGTTTTTTCAGTTCAATGATCAAAACCCAAAATCTTTCCTAACCCTTATATATTTGATCAAATACCATTCAAATCTCCAAAATCCAGGTCATGATGTTGGACATCGTAGTCTCAGGGAGGGTTAGAAGATGAACTGGAGAATTTTATGAGGTAAATAATCGCTTCCTTAGTCATTATTTAGCTAATCAATGTGGGTGTTTGGTTCCTAATTTGAACATGAGTTTTGGTTTGTAGTTACAATACTTTCTTTTTAGTATTAATTCATTCTCTGCGTTTTAGATCCTGACTAGGTGATTTTGTATTTATCAAATTATTGTTGTTTGTGTGTAGGAAATGAGATGGCAGAGTGTATGGTTTGTTGTTACGGATTTTCACTTAATGTTATTCCGAGTTATGCAGATGGTGCTAGTTTTAGAATTGGGGGCAGTGATGGTGGTGAAATTGGTAGGATATGTTAAAGATTAGGGATCTCTGGTCCTGATGATTTTGCAATTTTTGTTCTTCATCTTACTGCGATTACCGATGATGTCTTTGGTTTCTGATATCAAGGTGTTATAGTAAGAGGAATTCATGTGTCTAACTATAGACGAACTTAATAGTGTAAAGGTGGATAGAAATAAAATTAAAGTGTCATGGTGAGAAGTTGGCTAGGTTTTATTTTGTTGTTTCCTACTAGTATGAACTAGTATCAATATCATATTGTAAGAATCTTATATTAAACATATGAATTATGCATAGGAAGGATATAAATAGATAATTAATTGATTATGTTTACCTTGGTGAAGATGGTTTATATGCTAGTGGTGGTATGTTTAGTTCTCATGTATGAAAGTAAATCCTATCTTGTATATCTTTGAATAAATAGAAATTGGACCAGTATTTGTCTTCTCTGTATATAACTAGTATAACACGATATGGTCGCAGAAGCTTGCTTAGTTATTCATATATTACATGATGCTTTTATTTGAAAATTAAGTGATCATGTATATCTTTCTAAGAAGCTTCTGTCCCTAAAAGTTGAAATGGTTCGAGGTGCTACCGCTCTTGTATTTCTCATTGGAAAATTGGATCCTAAAGGCGCCACTCGATTGGGATGACCAGAATCATCATAGTGGAGACAATCAAACTCAAACACTATATGCTAATTGCATTGGTTCTGCTATTACAATCTCGGAAATTCAATTGGACAAAACATTGGGATAAGCAACAATGAAAGGATAAAGAATGGTTATGAGCATAACTTAAGGTAAACATTCTCGAACCTTCAATTTTATCACAATTTGTTTTTAGATCTCTATACTGCTAACACTAGTATTTATATTTAAACAGCTGGTGCTCATCGCCCGGAATAGCTAACAGATCCAGATCTTATTCTCCGAAATCACTACCGCCACCTGCAACGTAACCTTTTCCATGCTCACCAGCATACCCTCCTACATTCAACAAAATGATGAGTAAGTTGCCTTTTATTTTTAAAGTTCTAGATCTGAGGCTTAATTTATAAGTCGTGACTATTAACTGATTCCGGAAAGTTGTACTCACTGTCTCGTGTTATTTTCTGAATTCTGCTGAATCAATTCTGAGCAGACAGGAGACTCGTTTCATTTGGAACCGAGAACGAGTGAAGCCACCTATTTTGAGATGGAAACCATGAGGTTGGTTGCAGCGTACTTTTTTCAAGTCCTGAATTTGAAACTAATTAATTGTGTTAGGTTTTGACATTTGTTAAGAAAAGAAAAGAAAGAGAATGTGTTTTTATCTTGTTCTATGTGTAGTATCATGACATGAACTAGGTTTCAACATATAGCTCTTAATCTTGTTGATCAACTTGATGTCTTGGTGGGCATTCTATTATCCAAGTTTATTGGCATCAACTTGGTATTATATTATATTATATATGTTTGTTATCACAGGTTTAAGTGGATGTTTTCTGAGTTTTTTTATGGATCAATCTACATGGAAATTTCTAAGGAGTCACTGTTGAGGGCAATCTGTTACATCAGTGTAACATTTTCCGAGGCAAGTGTTACTTGGTTGTTTACTTGTACCAGTCTTCCAAAGAAATTAAAGGTCAGTAATGAACGAATCTTCCCATTAGATTTATGCATACTGATTCCACACTATATGGTTCATAATTAGAATAATAGGTTGTAGTCAACTTCTATTGTTTATGGTTAAGAAAGAAATAAAAATTGTTTCTGCTACACTGCTTTAGACTTTTTTGTGAACCCAACAGTTCTTTTATGAGAGTCCACAAACAACTTGGGTGGACAGATGACTGGTTTTGTTTTTTGGTGACATTACAGACACTTTATCGAAGTTGTAAATTAAGGAGGATAAGGCGTATTGGTTCTATATTTTATAAGAAAGGATATCAACAATAAACATATCAATAACGATGAGCTGAAGCACTTTGTTGTGAAAGAGCGGATAACAGACCATCATCCAGATAGGGATGATGAAAGGTCCAGAATTGAAGCTGCTAGCGGTCATGTTGTTGAGTGTAATGGTGTTTATCGAGTCAATGGTGAGCTAACAAAAATTGATGAAACCATGCAAAGGTCAATTAGATTTCTTTTTCCATGCTAATTTTATTTTGAATGATCATAATAGTGTCTATACTGATAGGTGGTATGATCTGTTCCACCTCAAGATTCAGCGTCAATTACAGAACTTGTTGGATAATGTGCACAGAAAAAACTAGTATATTTTCGACCCAAACTTTACAATCAATTATATTAGCACTTTCACTTGATACTGCAACATATTACTAATTGTGCTCATAGATAAAACAGAATCATGCTTAACTCATATCCATTTCGACATATTTGCAGCGTGATGTACATTTCAGAGAAGTAGCAAAAGAAAAACTCATCCAGGTGTTAAGGAGTTACACACTACTACAACCATTGTGGTGACACCGTGGTATGAGAGTGGGTAAGGATATACACTACAACAATCTCTATGATTAGTTATCTACTAATTTTCTTCTGTATAAGTTTCTTGTTTATTATAAACATACCTAGATTAAGTATCACTAGTAATAGTATATCTGAGTGAATGTTTTGCATTGCGCAACCATTTTTTTAATAGTATCTACCGCAGACCTACAACTTGAAGTCTTAAACTAAGAACACCAATACTCCTAGCCTGTTTGGATAAACTGTCTTTCAATTCCTGGAGAATTGATTTTCCTTGTCATGTTATTTGCAGAGTGCTCTCCTAGTATGACAACATTTTGCAAACCCTTTGCTAACAGCCCCCTCCGTTGCATTCTTAGATGCTCATCTTTCCACTTGTTTGATCCCACTTGCGCGCCCTGGGTCTTACCTGAGATCTGCAATACAATTGAATTTATCTATATGTATTGAGCCAATTCCATATTTACCTTGTAGTTAAATAGTTTGATATGTTTTTGTGATTTTCTGGATATGCAGTTATTGTCTTCTCCAGGGTATCTTGAGAAGTGGAGGAAAAGGATATAGGTGATGCGTCGGAAAACCGACTTTGTTTTACCGCAAGCGCACAGTGTCGAAAGATGTAGACAAAAGCAAATACGGTTCGTTCCCACGAGGAGTTTGGATTAAAATATTTTTTTAGGTTTTTTTATAAAGAATTAAATTAACTAATGAATTAAAATAATTTAATAAAGTTTTAAAAACAGTACGAGAAAAATGTTAAGGTTCCGGGAATCCATTGTAAATTAGGGTTTAATTGCGTTCGTCACATAGGGTCTCGATTTCAAAAAGAATTGTTTGTTCTCAACCTAAAGTAGAATTTCGAAGTACTAAGTATACGGGGCATAAAGAGTCAAAGAATATTCATAAAACAATTTCATACAAGGTTTCAACGAGTCCTTCTACTAATCAAACAATGAACTATACGTGGCATAGAACATGAAAAATTATCGATAAGGTAAAACGCTGAGAGAGAGACAAATTAATAATATTTAGTTCATACAGTAAATAACCCTAGTTTCGAAACACAAATAAAACCATCTCTACAAGTTCATCCTTTCGCCCTAACAAGAGAATTAGCCCAACATGGCTTTCTCAAAAGCCATACAAATTAATTAAGAAAAATAAACTAACCCTTTTCAGTGTTCCTCCCGTGAAGTTCTGTACGTCGAAAGCTTAAATCCCAGCGTCAAAAGTACTCTGCCCCTCTCGAAAGTATTTGTGTCCGGGCGTGAATTTGTTCTCCCAAAAGTGTCCAGGCGTCTGTGTATTCTCTTGTGTACGTCTCTTGTCCGTGTGTGAGGGGTCTCTATTTATAGAAACCACTAGACGCTTCTCTTAGTTAGAAACAAATTAGGAATCTCGTTACCGCTTCTCTTAGTTAGAAACAAATTAGGAATCTCGTTACCAATCCGTGTACAACACGGATGAATTCTTTTTAACTTCGGCTGAAACAACCTCTTTGCTAACTTCTCGGCCAAGATCACTTTACCTATCTTCACGGCCAAGCACCCAGACATCACCGAACAACCATTAAAGTCTTAAACAGCCAATAATAGACCAGCTGCCTTCATCAAGTTCATCAACTAATGATCCTCAGCAACATCACAGACTTCAGGTCTCTCCATTCTCTCGAACAATCACTGTCCAGTCAACACAGCAGAAGCTCCGTCAGTATTCCTTATCAGCCAACTGCCTTATTCACTCGAGCAACAACATCATCAGCTGCTACCAGACCCATAAACTCACCTCATCCCAGCAGCAAAGCTCCGTTAATATCATCACTAATCTCACGGACTTAGCCTTCACTCAACTTCCAAGCTCATTATCGAACTTGAGCTCCAACCTCAAACCATTCTCGAGCACTATCATGCCATCAACTGCCATGAAGAACATGACCACCTTCACTGCATGAGTTTGATCACAACTCCCTGTTCATGGAAGCACTCACCATCACCGTCTCTAACTGCCAGAACCCATCTCCAACATTCAACCCATGTATTCCAGCAACATTAGCTACTCACTGATCCACCAAATCTCGAGACTCGCTCACCTGAATCATCTTTAGAAACCAATTCCGACTAGTACCCACATCTTCTAATATCTCCAATAATCCACTATTGTCTATTAAAGCTCGAAACTTACCCTTCGAAAATCTATCATTATTTGATCATGATCATGATCAGTCGCTGATCACAATGGCAGCATCACTCATCATCACCAATCTCCATTCTCTCGTAAACTCATGTCCATCTCACTGTCGACAGTCATCAATCACAATCAAGAGCTCAACCATCATTCCAATCCCGATCATCACAACTGCCTAAAACCAGCACCCATCAACGCAACACGGAGAACTCATTCTCAGTTCTTTTGAATTTGGAAGAAGAACATGAGGTGCCCTTGTAAAACTGGCGGGTGTTGTAAGGGTATT
>JAJJMC010029784.1:4215440-4253008 GCA_023531435.1 Papaver californicum | reverse complement strand
CGGGTGTTGTAAGGGTATTCAAATCATGTGGCAGCCTTGAGTAAATAACTCGGTGCTATTAACAAAACCCAATCAACTGTCAGTCTCACGAAACTGACAGTGGAAGTAATACTGGCTACCCCTTAACCTACGACTGGGTGTAAATATCCTCACTTTGAAATGACCATTTTTCCCTTTATTCTTGTTTCGCTCATAACTTTCTCATACGAAGTCGAAATGGCTTCGTTCTTTCGCCGATTGATTCGTAATCAAATTCTCTACAAGATGGAGGGTAGAAATCCTGGAATAGACTGAGTCCCACTGGGTCTTTGGAAATTCTTCTCTTGTAAAGCTCCATTTTGCTTGTTTCAGAGACGTAACCTAATAAAACAAATAAAATATGAAAGTAATAATAACACACGGTAATTCACATAAAATCTAGCAAAAAAGTATAAGGAAATGATATTTAAAATATATAAATTATGCACTTATCAATAGGTAATAATGTTAAGGTTTCAGAATGTTTGATACTTGATGTTATCTTTGTCCCTTATCTTTTTTATTCACATTCAGTACATGATATTCGGGTATGGTGTATACCTTCTTTGCAAAAATATAAAGTTGTGTGGCATCACACTCAGATAATTTCTGTGATAGTAAAAGGATTCTGCATTCGATGAACCTCCTACAGTCTTTTTAAATTATTCAGTTAATAACAACGTAGATGTTTTCTTTAGCAGACAAACATATTTTCTTAATGCTAAAGTAAGATATGGTATTCTGTAATAGAAAAAACAATGCAAATGCAAACAATCATGGTGGTTGAAGTAAGAATAATATTCGTTGTCTGTTATTCCGTTTTCATTTGTTTCATGATTGTCAAATACTTGTTTAGGTGTGGAATAATCAAATAACACTGACAATGATGATTTTGCCAATAATTTTTTATCTTGCGTGTGTGATTTTTGTTTCTTCTTTGTTGCAATTTGATTAGTTGAATCCATTGGATTCATCATCAAAGCTTTTTCCTATCATTTATATGACTAAAAGTTCTCAAAATCCATATGGATTAGGATTAACAATGTTTGGTTTTATTTCCTTGTCGTGGCCTGTTTTGGATTGTGGCTACAAATTTTGGCGATCTCTTATTATTTAATGGAGTACTGTACATGTATCTAGAATGTTTTGCTTCAAAAGTTTACAATGATGTTTTGCTTCAGACAACAGCTAATTCGTTACTAAAACAAATTATTCCAAGAGGAAGAGATCCGGGAGTGATATTTATCTCAAGTCTAAGCAGAAGAAGGTAACAAATTTTCCAATACCCAATATATAGCTTGGATCATTAGTTGTGTTCATTGGTTTACCATAATATTCGATTATGCAATCTTATAATCAGGTTTCTGAATCTCCTACAGATACCTTTGCTCAAAGATCTAGAATTGGGAAGGTAGTCTTTGACATATCCCATGGTTGAGTTGTAGTATTCTATGTTTTTTTTCTTTTCATTATTATTTTGTACAAGCTAATTAGTCAATACAATATAGGGCAAACCATGAAAGTTATTCATAGACTCTGATGAGGTTGCAGCTGGAAATGTCTTTGACAGCACCAGCAAAGAAAAGGTACATAATGTTGTGCTGGGTTTTTAGAACTTTGGTGTGTTTATTGAAGGCTTTACATGAAATGGATTTTTTGCAAATGAAATTGCCTTTTGCCAGAACTTGATATGTTTGTTATACCTCAAATGCAATATTGATGTAGTTGATTTATTGTGAAAATTTCCCCCTACTGGACTTCGATACCTATTAGTTTTTTTTAGTGAGTGAGTAGTGCTGGTGGTGGGTTACAGATTTGGTGCAGGTGGTTTGTTGTTGGTGAATAGGTGGTGCTTCTGAGTGCTTGGTTTGGTGGGTGTTGTTTTTGGGGAGTGAGTGAATGGAATTAATTAATGGTACTTATTTTGTATTCTTTTTGCACAGGAAGTCCGAGTACAATGAAGGAGAGATCATGGAAGTACGAAGAGAATGGGTAAACCACGTGATGCCGTTATCGGTGACATGAATTGGCAGGAGTAGATTTCGGGGTAACATGAATTGGAAGGAGTAGATTTCGGGGACATGAATTGGCAGGAGTATATTTCGATCAACACTTTGGAAAATGGATGTGGTTTCCAACTTCACTATTAAATTCTTTTAGTTAGTAGTAAGATTACTTTCATATCAAGTCTTTTGAATTATGTAGTACATTCACTTCTGGTTAACTTATTTTGTTTGAACTTACTAGTTCCGTACTAGCTATCTGTTAAACAGTTTATTGAGTAATATAATGACAATTTTAATAAAAGCTAAAATATTTTTCCATATTTATCTCGATATTAATATCTGACTGAGCATGTCACCGCCAACTGTATCATGAACTAGATGGCTACAAATTAGCATATATGATATCATTTGAACAAATAGTGTGTCACATAATAGGATTAATGATAACAATTTTCTACAAAGTTGACTGTTCTATGACAGCTTTATTTAGAAAATGTAACTGATATTTGCCAACAATGACAGGTTTATAAAGAAACTGGTACTTTAGTATAAGAAATTGAGTTATTGATGACAGTTTTCTTTAAAATATGTTACAGTAACTTGTCAATAATGAGAGGTTTATGAAGAAACTGTCATCTTAGTCTAAGAAGTTAAGTTTTTAATGACAGTTTTCTTAAGAAAATGTTACGGTAAGTAGTAACAATGACAGGGTTATGGAGAAACTGTCACCTTAGTAAAAGAAATTAAGTTATCAATGACAGTTTTATTTAGAAAATGTTATTGTATGTTGTCAACAACGACAGGTTTATGAAAAAACTGATACTTATAATCATGATTCCATAACATTTTTATAGACCCTTTCGTAACAGAGGCTTTAATGACAGTGCAAGTATTTTTCAAAACTGACACACAAATGTTTTGGTGGCAGTTTTTAACTGTCACATAAGCCCAAATTTTTACTAGTGCTTTGTCTTCTTTTATGTTCTTTTAGCTTTAACTTTAACTCCAAGTCTTTAATCACCAAAATATTTGGCTCAATTTCCTTTTCATCCAAAATCCAAAACCTGTAGCAAAAAGATAAATACCCAAAGAAACATAAAATAGAATAAAGTAAAAATAATACTAAAAACAAAAAATAAAAACCTAAAAAATAAATCTAAAACTTTAAACCTAAAGACAAGTCCACATCGGCGGCGCCAAAAATATGTATGTTTTAGAAATAATGGTAAAAGATTTGATACTCAGGCTAATGAAGATTTGATATTTTTATATCTAATTTTTTAATACTAAAAGTAAAAAAGATTAAACTAAAATTGAATTGAGATTATGGAAAGAACTAAGACTAAGGATTCCACCATTAGCCAATTTTTCAAGTGATTTAGCATTAATAATTATCTTGCAACTCATATATTCAATTGATTCAAAATATTGCCAAAGTTAGATTTTCAAAATAATAGTTGTAAATCAAATGTATGAGACATCAATAGATTTAAACTAAGCATGACCCATCAAAAGAAAACACAACTAATTGATAAAAATCATTATTTCAAATTTAATTCAAAGCAAATAATCATAAAAGAATTGCACAAAATTAATAAGATAAAAATATACCACTTTATTATTGGAAAATGGCCTCCTTCGTCGCCTCAGCAATGGGGTCTATCTCCCCATGTCAAACACTCTCTCAAAATACATGTTCATAACTCAAAGTGATTAAAAGAAGAGAAAAATAGAATTAACACAGAAAAAAGTTGCGGTTATAAGTGTTGTTGAGACTGTTTTCTGTGTTGTTGAAAAGAGAAATTAAAACAGAGAATAAAGTACGGCTTCTGGACGCAGTAAAATAAGAAGGAAAAGGTGACGTGAATAACAATTGTTCTCTTCTGTGGTATGTACTCCTTCTTCTTCTTCACCAGCGAATTACTTTTTTTCCTGAAATTTTCCTGATTCCCAACTGCGTTTTCCTTCATTCTCTTTGATATATATAAGCTTAGTAAACCCTAATCCATCATCCTTAATCGATAAGGATTCCCATCTCCATCCAAATCCAACTCCAATCCCGTGATAATCCAAATCAGAGAAAAATTCTATTTCCGGCAGTAAGGTGGACTTCCAGCCATGTTTCACAGCAACAAAAGCTCTACTTGACGTGTTTTTAACACGTTTTGGTTATTACTTCAAACTGATATATCAAAATCTTTCTTTTAAATCCCTCAAAACTCGCTCCAAAATAAGTTAGAACTCTTCACGCGTAAAATATTTCTTCCCGCTATTTTCTCTTTTCAAACAAAGAAGAAAGTGTGCCCCTATCTAAGCTACGGGTGCCTTTATCACGTTTTTTGGGTGTCGTTAGTAATTTCTTTGATGCCTTTAACAACTTTTTGAGCTAATTTTTTCAGCAAATGTTTATTTTCCAAAAATACCTACAAAAACATAAAAACCCATGATAAGTACAAAATCGAGCATTAGTAATATTGAGAATTGAGCACAATTTAGACACAAAAATGTGTCTATCAGTAACTTAGTATATTTCTAGATAAGTTTACATAGGGAGTTCTTACCAAAATAACTGAACTTAAAAGTATCATAAAACTATATTCGGGTTTCTTAGTTGTTGAGAGGCAAGAGCTGATAAAAAGGGACTTAAACCGCCCAGAAAGAATACAATACTAGGGAGTTGATCAATCATTAGTGGAGACTACCCATTTTTACATCAAGCGAGGCACCAGACCTTCAACTCTTTGTAGTTGTCTAAGAAATTTCTTTTAGAGTGTGTGTCATCCGCACAAATTCCGTGTAGAATGATGAGCTACCCAACCTCGCACCCCTTCAGCACTACTTTTTGATCTCTTGAGTGTTAATTCTATCAATCATGAGGGTGTCATCAGAATTCTATCTTGTAGTCTTGTTTGCAGTTGACACAATTCACTCGACAAAGAAGCAATAGAAATGTATCATCATCAACAAGCGGAGCGACATCAATATCACGTAGAAAGTTGAAGACAGTCAAGGTTTGCTAGCAAAAAAAAAGGAGCAAAATTCTATATCAAAAGTGAAGACAAAAAAAGTGAAAAATAAAGAAAATAAAAAGGTATAAGTTTTAAATTTTATACAATACCAAGGTAATACAAGTTATGACGAATCAGGTGCTTAATTCCTTTCCTAATGGCCATGTTAATTTCAGTTTAACTATTCTTGTAGTCGTTATCTTTTTATAGCCTATTCATATTGTTCAAATCGGAAAAAAAAATACAAAAGATATGCATTTTTAATTTCATAATTAGTGTGTGATTTTATTAATTAAGGCCATGATAAATAATAAACATACAAGAAAGATTCAAGCAACAAAGAATCAAAGAAAAATGGGTACAAGTTGTCAAAGTTCTACTGAGTTCAGAAGTTTATCATCAACAATTGAAGCCGAAGACGAAGACGTTTCTATTTTCTTTGAGAGTGGTGTTGATTGTGAATCAGGTGAGAAGGTACGTAAGCATTCTCATCCTCGCTTAGTGGTTGATTTCCTTTCTTAGAGATCATCGGAAAAATAAAAAAGGTTCTTTTCGTCCCATGTTTCTATGGGATAACAAAATATGATTCGGAAGGTTACTTTTCCTTCCCACCATTAAACGTGTGTAGGATTTCTATCTTCCTTCCTGCCTGCACACATGAGAACCATAAAGTGCTTTTCTGAGTGCAATTTCATAAAACTCTATTGGTGAGGCAGAAGTCGAGACGGAATGCTTATTCGATCGCTCTCGAGTTCATATGGTGGTTTTCTCCTAACTCAAGAGTTAAGCATGAGAATAACGTTCTTTGATACTTCTAACTTCTTATTGTTAGTATGCATAAACTTTATATCTTCTAGCTCTTTGGATGCATGTGCTTTGGCATTTTTAAAAGACGAAATTTAGGTTTTTTGGGTGTACCTCTTGTAAACCCTCACGAGACCATAACTCGTCCAGTAGGGATACCTAGGGGTTTAAAGGCTTGTTACACATGCTAAGTGTAACCGTATCCTCAACAAAAGGGATTTTTTGTATTTTAGGTTAGTTTACATTTGTATTTTACTCAAGGACAATCAACAGGCAAGTTTGGGGGAATTTGATAGGTGCATAATCTACATGGTTTTAGTGCCAATTTCATACTTGTTTTAGTTATATTTCTTGCATTCTACCTTGTATTACTCTTTTTTTCTATTTTTTTTCTCATGTTAGGCCGATTCAACCAAAAGAAGTAGAAACGACTTTAAAAGTGCTAAGGAAGTGAAGTACTACAAGTGAAGGAAATTAAAGAAAAACTGAAACTCATTCAAATCCAAGAATTCTTCTCACTATCTTGTAGAGAAATAAAATATACGAAGCCAACGCAAAAAGAATGAGGTCATTCCGAGTTCGTATGAAGAAGTTATGAGCAAAACCATGAAACCAACTTGGATTTGGTATCTGTTGAGCCTTATTGGGCCTGATCGGGAAGAGAATTAAGGGAAGCGTTTTGGGCTCGCCTTTTACATAAAATTAGGGTTTTTGTGGTTTTTGGGGAGGTTAAGTCTCCTAGTTGGATAAGGATCAAAAGGAGGTGGGAGAGTTTAATGAGATTAGGTTTCCTAGTTAGATAGACATCAAGAGGAAGTTACCAAAGCCTATATAAAAGGGAGTCTAGATACAATCTTCTACAAAACTTCTCCACAGAAAAGAGAGCAATTTTTGGTTTACCCCTTTAAAGGTGGGAACTAAATTATTTTCTCTTCTTCTTCTCCTATTTTCTTTTCTTCTATATTTTTTCATGGGTTTTAGTAAACCCATGAGTAACTAATTCTTCTATTGGTTGGAGATGTAATCGGAAGTTATAAACATGGGAATCAATCTGGTTGGTTAGTTGTAATTTTCATTATCTCTTTTTTATCTTTCATGTTTTAGTATATATAACAATTATGTGATTTGTTCATATAATATGATTAGTTGTTTGGTATGTTTAAAATCGCGAATCAAATAACCTTAATAACCTATTTATAGCTAATTACGAATCTTAGGTAATTTTATCAAGAACCCTAATAACTAGTAGTAATTTGTGATCACTAGCGGTACGAATCGTGAAGAAAGTCACAAGTAAAGCTTGGCCTCGGTTGAATATACCATGATTGTGCGATATATTGCCTATGAATAACTCGTCTCACAGATATTAATGCTTTCCTCAAGTTGAACCTCTTAGCGATTAGCACTTGGTTATTTGGTAGGAAAGAATCCATATATTAGCGATTACAGTATATGTTGACATATGGAGGCATAACGAAGTATTACACCGATTGGGGATACTTTAGGGTTATTGTATAAAGAGAGAGTGGATGTTGATTCTAATCGATTGAGGAGCTTGTTTGGTGATGGAAGATGAAACTTCTAACCAATATTTCTATTTTTATTCACAACTTGTATTCACTTTGCTTTAGTAGTTTAGTAGAGTTTGTCTTAGAAACTCAACAACCCCCTGATTACCTAAGAAGTCGAAAGCAAATAACAATTTCATGTTCTATGTGGGAGCGAATCCTTACTTACTACTCTAGTCGTTATTGTAAAAAGTATAGGAAATATTTTGGTCGGTTGACAACCCATCAGTTATTTTCGATACAACCTGGTCGTAACCAATGCATTTGGTAGCATTCCATGCACATAATTACGGCCAAGTTAAGAAATGCACGACCTAGTCGTAATGGTTTACTATCGGGTTTCCCCCAATTTTACCTTTTTACGACTAGGAGTTCATCATTTACCTAGCATAAACAAGGTTTTGGCTATGTTTTAGATATAAATCTGGTCGTAACCTGTCTTGAAAAGCTTGAGAAATTCATTCTTTTTACATACTTTTACCAATTTCGAGCAATAAAAAAGACATTGGAGCTAAGTTAGAGGTATACCTTCTTCACTTTCTCAGTTTGTTTCTTCCTTTGCTCCATATGGTTGAGTTTTACTTGACTTTGGGTCAAAAACTCTTCATCATCTAAGTAATCATCCATATTTGGATCTCCGGCAAGGGTACATAAAAATTTGTTTGATAAGTCATATAAAAAATCACCCACCTCAAATTTTATAATGGAACCATTCCTTTTTGTTAAGTAAGTCAGGTTTTAGATTTTTTAACATAAATCTCCCTCTTTTTTTTCTACTCCAAAACATTAACTCTAACTTTCTGCTATTACTTAAAATCAAATCCGTTAATATAATCTAACAACTAAAACCAAATTATCTGATTTAATTAAATAATTAATACTAATTAAATAAAGGCAGTTTAGGCATTATTTAAAAAGATAATCCGATATGGAAATTTTTAAATTACTAACTGACGATCCTATTTAATCTTCTTGAAAAAGTCCCTCTATTGGATTTATAATCCTTTGTACAATCCTTGTACCACCATATTTGTTCCCGTTCTCCGTGCCAGTGCTTGCCAGAGGAAATACTCGACTCCGGTGGCTGATTTATCACAAAACCACACACACCCTAGACATTAATTTGGGACCCACATTGTAACAAAGCAGCTTAGATACGCCGTACGCGGTGGAGAGTCCCCTTGAAGAGAAACCAGAGAGAAGAATGGAGGAGACGAAGAAGGAAGAAGAGGAAGAAGCAGTGATGGAAGAATTTGATCCATCAGAAATAGATTACGTTAGTTATGGTGGTGAACATCACTTACCTCTTATCATGCGGTTAGTTGATCAAGAACTTAGTGAACCCTATTCTATCTTCACTTACAGATACTTTGTCTATCTATGGCCTCAACTTTGTTTCCTGGTAATCAATTTTGGAACCCATCTGTTTCTTTATTGGAATTTGTCGTAAAATTTTGATCTTTATTTGGATTAAATTATAAAATCTGAATCTTTTTTATTTGAGTTTTTTTAGGCGTTTCATAAAGGAAATTATATAGGAACAGTTGTTTGCAAGATGGGTGAACATAGGAATACTTTCAGAGGCTATATTGCTATGCTTGTTGTTATCAAATCATATAGAGGAAAAGGCATTGGTAATCATCTGTTTATTTTTGACCTTCTTTCAGCTCAATTTGATCTTCTTATGGTTTACCTTTTTATTATTAGTTGAGGTTTTTTTTTTTGTTATATGCAGCTACAGAGCTTGTTACTCGATCGATACAAGTGATGCTGGAATCGGGATGTGAAGAGGTAACTCATTGTCGGACTTGTATTATGGGGTTGTTAATTGTCGGTTCCATAAGTTTATTTGTGTGCATTGATTTCCTGGCTGCTTTCTTATTGAGATCATTTTTACCAAACTAGTATGTATTTTACAGCAACTACATTGCATATCTTACTTAGGTCATATAGTAGATGAGCATTTAAGTTCTTCCAGTAAACACTCGAGATACTTTCCTGATCCATATATCGTGGTTAAAATCCTCTATCTGTTGTTTACCGGACATTTGAGTCACATCATTAATGCATTTTTTGTTCCTGGTTTCGGGTGTTTTGAGGTTATTGCTGCAGGTTTAGTGAAGAGAATGCAAATCGTTGATCCTGTTTATGGAATTTATATCTGCAGGTAACATTAGAAGCAGAAGTGTCAAACAAGGGAGCACTTGCATTGTATGGTCGTCTTGGGTTTATCAGGGCAAAAAGGCTATTCCGGTATTACTTGAATGGAGTTGACGCTTTCCGGCTTAAGTTATTGTTTCCTCGGCCAGAGCTGAACTCTTCCCTGCAGCAATTATCGAAGGTGGCAATTAATGAAGATGGCCATTGTCATAGCAACCAGCAGTTTGAGGAAGGAAGTTCTCAGGTCTTCTAAGAGGGCATCTGATCCAATTTTTTGCAGGTATCAGTATGAACCATGATCATTTTTGTTGTGTCACTATAATAATTAAACTGAGACTTAAGCAAACATGAAGTGTAAACATCATTTTGCTGAATGTATTTCTACATTTTTAAATCATGGTACAGTGTTTATTGCATCATGATAAATCCTCTAAAAGTATTTGATTTATATGCTTAGACTGGTTGAAGTTTTGGTTCATGTCAAGGGTGTGGTAAGCCATTTCTTGCAATGGCTCTGGCTTTGGCTCTGGCTTAATTTTACTCGAATATCCTTATTCTTAGGGAACTGTTAGACAGACTCGGACTTTGATTAGCTACAAGCTCCGTGTGAATCTATATGGTGCCAAAAGGGAATGGGTTGAAGCAATGTTAAGAGGTACATGAAACAGACTAATGACATAAAGAAGGCAGTGAAGTATGGGAAGAAAGTTCGTATTTATTGCATTTGCAAATTCGATATGGTTGTTGGCACATCTGAGCTCCTCTCTCTTTCTTGGGCTTGATGATTGGATGCGCATCTGTATTACAGCTTCCTTTTTGCTCTATTAGTGATTTAGTGTATGTATAAGTCCTATCTAAGAATCTTTTAGCTCGTGAATATCATTTGATTACAAATGCTGGAAACTTATAATGGTAACATACTGTCTAATGAAAATGAGAACAAATGGATAAAAGCTTGACAAATCATTGGATATTTTTGTTTATTTACGTTTACTTTCTTTCTCGTGTCCAGAAACAATACATTGAAAAAATGTGGACAAAAAAATTGTTACAACATGTGTAGATATGGAAACACTGAAAACCTTGCCATACCATAAAGAATACAAATAACCGGAAAAGAAATGAAAAAGAAAAGTAAATCTTATGTAAACTTCTGATTGTTTCTTGGTAGTTGTGGTTGAATATCTCTAGACCGCATGTATGTTAAGAACTGCGAGGGTAATTCTGCTAGAAGTGAATGAACAACTGAAATCTCTCCGCCTGCAACAATTGATAAATGACAGTCAGTACGAGGTAGTTTGAAGCAAGATTTAATAACACTGTTTCTGAAAAACAGAAGTTCTAATTGAGAGAATTGAGCTCACCTTGTAACCGTTGAAGAGGAACAAACTGTACAATGTCACGTGATGCAATTTTTCCGCTTGAGCTTTCTAATCTTCCTCCTTTATCAGCATCCAGTATCTGCCAAAAAGTCTAAGCAGGGTAGCAAGCTATAAAACCACTGAGTCCGCGACAAAATATTGAAGACAACTACAAGTTTTTAAATCCGCAAGCCATGCAGAAATTTACCTCCATTTCTTTGAAGTCAGCCCCCCCAACTCCAACAATGAGAACCGATAATGGCAAGTCAGATGCCTTTACTAGAGAATCTATAGTTTCTTGCAGATCAGTTATTACTCCATCCTGTAAATGGTTGAACAGATAGATTTTATATGGCCAGCATTGTCGTCTTATATAACAGAAGGGATTCACCAATTGCTACACATACCGTGATTATTAACATAACAAAATACTTGTGTTCATTGTTGGCAAGAGACTGGCTGGCTATTTCTGATGCAGCGTGAATTATTGGGCCGAAGAGAGTGGGTCCTGCAAATTGAACATTATGTAGGGCACCATCGTATGCTGTCAAAATACCTTGAATTCCATCAACCTGAAAAGAACAGAAGGTTCCCTCCTTAGAATGTGGAAGCGAAGGATAGGAATACAAGGTTACACCTAATGTGTGTCCATCAAAGTTCAACAACAGTTAGGTATTTTGTTCATACCTCAGAGTGAATACTACTTCCACTCAAGTTAAAACAATGAGAGACCGGACCATCAATTGGCCGTGCTCCAAAACCCCAACAAGGGTAACGCTTGTCTGAATCATAACATTGTAAGACATCTCCAACATCTTTAATTGCCTGCAAAATCAGATACAGTTCTGTAATACTTGGAAAAGTGGAAAACCAAAATGGAACTGAACATATCAAAGACTAATTTCTCACTTTCTGGTATGCATTTGGCCTTCCTGATGGGTCTATGTAATGCAAGGAGTCTGGGAGGCGTGGATTTCCATTTGAAGCTGAAAACAAGAGAAATAAGAATTTAAATTACTCATAGAATTATATGAGAGTGGACTTCTGGTCAAATTCTAATGAAAACATACAAAAGGATAGGCTGGAAGAGTGTGGGAAAATCAATACTAAACTTGTGCACAAGAGATGATTGGAAGAGCAGATCTCAAACGGTACTATTTTAATGAGAGTGCTCTGGTAAACAGACACCAAAGTAACATGATTCAAGTACAAAGCTTCATAGACTGAATGACGAAAAGTGAGCTTGGAGTACCTGTATAATCAACAGCTACCATGAAATTCATTTCACATCCACCAGCAATGTAATCCAGGAAAGTGTGTTGTGTGCTCTCAGAAAACTTTTCCACAAAAAGTCGACTCTTTAATACCTGTACCATAGCAGCAACTTTTAACTAATAAGAATTATCTACAATTAATTAGATTGGTGTAATAACCTGAATCAAACAGCCATAACCTTGTTTCGTACACTTTGTCCACCTGCGTCTGGCACGAATAAACTTTCTCCCTCTTCATTGAGTAGGTTTTCCAAGTCGGACAGCGATTTCTGGGTTTTGCTGATTCATGAACCAGAAATTTGCTAGAGTCAAACTTCTAGAGGCCACGAGGCTATATAAATGAGAGAAAACAGGATGTTGGCTTACCCAAGCAAATCATGTCTTCCATTGCTATTAAAATTAAAGCATTCAATAGTTAAAGGTGTATCCTGCATTTACCAAAATGGTTAACAAGTGAGAAAGATGTACAAGACGAAATAATACGCAGTGTCGTTTGAGCAAGACCCCACATCCATATCTGAGGCATGCTCTGTAAACGTGGTACATTTGCTCATCAATATGTGAATCATCAAATTTGAAACTACTCCCTGGATAGGAGCCTTGAAATTGCAACAATGAACATCCATACCATCAAGCCCATAATAGGAGGTGTTAAGATGTCCAAGCAGGTGCAATTTGAGGTATTATCCATCCAAGGAGTACCCAAAACACAGACCAAACAAGTGTGCCAAGTGCACAACTCATGCCCTTGAAGACAGAAAGGACTGGGTCCTCACTTAAAAGACACCACGAGAAATTCCTAGCTACTCATGGAGGTTTGCATATGCCTTGCTTCCAATTTGCTGAAGATTTAAGAAGACTGGCTTCCATATCGGGTTGTGATCATTCTTTTTCACTTCTGTCTTGCAAACAGGAACCGGATATCCACTCTCACCAGCTTTTGAAATGACCAGGAAAGGATCCTGGGTAAAGTAAAACCATATCCTTCTATCAATGATCATCCAGTATTTTTGCTTAGTTTAGCATATAAAAATTATGAAAATTAGATGGGAGTCCGTACACTTTTAGGGAAGAGATCCTTGTATTCAAGATCTGTACACCGAAAGATTATCTCTGCTGTTGTCTTTGAGCTAGTACACTCTTCTGCACGAATAGTGAGCACCCCTAATTTCTGAAAATGATTGTCCTTAGCATTTTCTTCTCCATTTACAAGATTTAGCGTCAGTGACTGAGTTGGTTTAGATACTATCTGCAAAGAGACAGCCAGGAGACATACGTATGATGGACCAATGTTGAAAAGAATGACAGATAAGAGTTCAAAACTGGAGCTTAATATTGCATGCTGTACAAAAATGAAATTATCAGGGTTCCAATATGATATGAAAAAAAATCTGCATCTTTGTGACTATATGCAAGCGGGCAACAAATATCGTCATCATTTTAGATCATAAAAGATATATTAGATGTAAAAAATATTAGTCAGTGGTCATCCTAGATTACTAGGACAAAATGGTGACCAATTTATGGTAAAGAAACTTTGTAAAAGAGCATAACATTTGTAATATCCACATGTTCCTATCATGCGATAGAACCCTTCCAAACAGGTAAGGTGAAGCTGACGATTGGGATTGAGAAGGAAAAACCTCAGATAAGGCACAAGTGACCTCCCCAAGAAATTGTTGTTCATCCAGCTTAAGCATCTGAGAAAATTTGAGAAGTATATAGCCGTCAATAAACATTCGTAAACGAAGCTTTCTTTCATAGTAACAAAAACATCAAGGATGATCTTCACATACAACTTTAGAGATAAAGAATAACAAAATAGATCAATACCTTTACCGGTACATTGTGAAACTGCGAATCCACATCATAAACCCGAAACCTGTCATACAACAGTGTGTTGATTGTTACTATGAGGTAGGAAGAAGAGATTCGACAGGGATACAAAATAATCAAACAAATACAGCCATTCAGCATACAAATGTACTCACACATAAGTCTGCAGGATCTCAAAATGGTACGTAACAGTATGTTTTGCAATCCACACAGGATCTAATGAGTTCAATATAACTTCAGTTCGACCAACTTCTTCAAGTTTCCCGTCTCTTCCTTTGGTATAAACAACTGCCATTGGATCACTCTACAGAGCAAATGAAAGTTCTTATAAAATAAACAAAGCCGGCTAAAGCTGAGACAAGGACAACAAATATGGCAGAAACCCAAACTCCACATTATAAAAGTAAAAAGGTTGAAAGCATAATAGTAACAAAAGAGTACAAGCAAATGAGATATCTAAACAGTATCTACATGAATATACTGAAGTACAGTTTCACAACATAACAATGAGTAAATGATTTCTGCATCCTTCTGGGTGAGATTCACAATGTCAGACGGTGTTGCCTAATGAGTCCAGTCTAATGCTCACTACTTAAGTATTTTTTAAATGGTCTCATATTTGCCTATCATGTGTAGCGACTTCAATTTTTGAAGGATTTTTCATATTCTATTAACTAGATTTTCACACTATATCAATGTTATACATCAGTACGATGCCGAAAAGGCGAAAAGAAAATTGCCAACAGACAAGTAAGACACTACACACACCTTGGAGAATGTATCCCTGTCTCGTAAGTTTGAGGCTGAAAGTGACAACTGAGCCAAAAATATATGAGGAAAAGACAAGTTAGTCAATCAGAAAATGAATAATCATCAGCTGCATGATAAAACCAATTATCTCTAGCTGTCATAACTCCTTTTAAACTGCACCGATCATAATTACTTTCATTTAATTCAATGCATAATAAAACCAATCCATAAATTTCACATCAACATTCAAATTACTCAAAATTTGAAGGCGTCAGTCAATATGATATTTTCCCCACTCCAAGTAGGTCAGTCTTTCACTAAAGTGGTGACATAGATTCCTTGTCCACAAAAAAACAAGAGGGGATAAATCTAAACTAAAGCTTGTGATTATGAAGCAAATTAGTGAATTGAATATTTCATATTTGATAATAATAATGGATCCAAATTCAAACACAGCTCAAGAAGAAGAAAGACCAGGTTGTCCTTGTTCCAGATTGTTCAAGTCAACTAAGAAGAGTAAACAACCAGATAACAAAGTAATTATTCATGAGTGAACACAATCTGAAATCATCTGAAGAGAAGAATAAGAAGAAGAAGTGAATACCTCGATCCGAGAGAAAAGACCTCGATAACCGTGTGAGTTAAGAAAGTAATCGACGGCATCATTAGAAGCGGCGCCACCAGCACCAGATTGGTGGTGATGATTATTTGGAGAAGCTGAAGTGGCACCACCACCACCAGCTGCTAGAGCTGATTTAGAACCATCAGAGAAACAATTTCCCATCAAGTTGCAGAGAAAGAGAGAGAGACAGACAGAATACAGATAAACTGAGGAGAGAGAGAGAGTGAAAGAGAGCGAGTGCGTGGGTTTAAAGCTAATAGTAATACTACTAGCTATAGGGAGGGAGAGAGAGAGAAATGAGTTGGATACCCGGAGAGAAATATCTGATCTCAACCCAACTCAACCAAATTTGCCGCGTTAAGACAAAAGCGACATACGCAGACGAGTATTCAAACAACGAATTTTGACCAATACAGGAATAGTGGAATACATAACGGTTTCTCATTTTAATTTAACGGTTTTATAATAATTCATGTTTGGTTAATTGGTCATTTTTTAGTTCCATTCTACTGTGAACTCTCGTACAGGGGGCTTACATTTTTTTTTATTTAGTTTTTTTAGTTTTTTTTTTTTAGTTAAAACCCCTAAATCATTGACCAAAATACAATAAAAGAAACCAAATAAGTAAACCGAGAGAAAAAAGTTCGGAAAACCGTTAAGCTTCCAATTTGGGTATGAGAAGAAAGTTCGGAAAACCGTTAAAGCTTCCAATTTGGGTATTTGAAGAAGACCGATGAGGAGAAGAAATGGTGTCAGGAGTGATCTCTAACTCCAACCATTTTGATAGATATTCTTCCTTGAGAAGATATGCTCCTATGGAGAAGGAGCGATTTTCCCAACTTTTAGTGATTAACATCGATTTTTCAAATCCTAGATAGTATTTTTCTTGAAATACTAGAGTTCCCGGAAAAATTCTTCAATCAACTTGAACCCACTAGAATATTCATCCCAAAAGTTACCAATAAACACTATAGGCACAAAGAAATGTAAAAGAGTCGGTAATCGACATAAAGGAACCGATGAACGGCATGAAGAAGCCGGAAAACGGCAACAAGACCGCTAAACTAACCCTAGAAACACAAAAACACTTGAAATAAAGGTAACAACGAGCTAAACTAAGAAATTTAAAGCTAACCCTAGAAAGAAAATAACATGAGGAGCCCAGATCTGCTCCGAGTTTGGAGATTTAAAAAAAAAACTAGATTTTGATTCACTCAACCAAAATGAGTGATACTAGCTTAGACTCTTGGCTTTTTTTTCTTACTCAAAATTGCTTAAATACGTAAAAAAAACAAATACGATTCAAGCAAGTTTACGGTTGAGCCTTCATCTCGAACCCAACCGTAAGGCATATTTATGGTTAGGTTTCGACGAATACCTAACCGTAACTGGTTTTAAAATGACGAAAACCATAGCATTTTTACGGTTGGGTTTTTAGCATCGAACCCAACCGAAACTCATGCATGGGTATTTATTGCTATTTATCGTACCAGTTAAGGTTAGGTTGGACTAAAAATTCCCAAACGTACATAGTATTACGGTTGGGTTCGATTTTTGATTCTCAACTTAATTTCTTCTTTATTTATTTTTTTTTGGTTTTACGGTTGGATTTAGGGGCATAACCGAACCGTAAGTATTTCTATGGTCGGGTTCGATGCTCTAAAGCTATCCGTAATTTTTCCTTGTGTTTTAAAAGCGAACCTAAACGTAAAATATTTACGTATGAAAAAACCAACTGTAAAGTTTCATCTTCATCTTAATTTTATAAGTTTACGGTTGGAAATTGAAATATCTAACCGTAAAATCGAAGAAAAACCAGTTACGTTTGGGAATCCAACCGTAATTTCTTTTTATTTTTTTTCTTTTTCCGTTCTTTTCGCTTTGTCAACAACTCCAAGACATTAATTAATCACAAATTTGAATCTTTGGCTTAATTTTCTTTTTGATCCAGAACCTGTAGAAAATAGACAAATACCCAAAAAAAATTAAAATAGAATAAAAGAATAAAAATCTAAAAATAAAACTAAACCTAAAAACAAAAACAAAAACAAAAACAAAAAAATAAATCTAAAACTTTAATCTAAAAACAAATCCCCGGAAGCGACGCCAAAAACTTGCTTGTTTTAGAAAAGTGGTAAAAATGTGTTCGTTCGCTGAGACTTATGAAGATTCATTTTAGAACTAATTCTGAATTAAACTAGAAAATAAGTAAAAGATTTTAACAATATTGGGAAGAACTGAAACTCAGTATTCCACCAAAATCACTTATTAGTGATTCCTACAATGATTCTTAACAATTTTAGCTCTTTTATTGACTCTGTTTCTTTGCCAAAAGGAGATTTCTAAAACATTAACTGTAAATCGTAAGCATGGCGCATCAAAATATCTTAAGTCCCAGCACACACCATTAAACAAAATCATAACTAATTATAAAAAATCATAAATCAATTTAAAACCAATATAAAAGTCGTAAAGAATCAAAAGTAGTTAACATTCATTCATGAAATATGGCTTCCTCCATTATCTCAATGATGGGGTTTAGGTCATCGTGCTCAAAATACTCTCAAAAGATTGGTACATAGCTTAAAAGTGCTTAAGAAGGAGAAAAAAATTAAAAATAATTGAAACCGGGAAACTGAAACAGATATAAGTGTTGCAGACGGGCTGTTGCTACAGCTCTGAATTAGGTGCAGTTGCTAAAAGATATCAGTAACGAGAACAGTCATCAACTACTGATCTCGTGTGTAGTAAAAAACAAAAATTGGCTACATAATCTGCGACTTTCCTTCTCTGTGGTATGTTCTCCTTCTTCTTTGTTGAACAACCAATGGTTTTCTCACGCCTGAATTTTTTCCAGAGACTCCCAGTTGCGTTTTTCTTCACTCTCTTTGTTTTATATAGGATTAGCAAACCCTAGAAACAATTCATAAGTCGATAGGACCAAAAATCTCCTTCAAAACCAACTCGATTCATCCTTTATCCAAATCAGGGAAGAATTCCCTTTTATGGTTGTGACACAACTTTGCAACCATGTTTCTCGGCTAGAAACTCTCCAATTGACGTGTTGGAGTTTTTCATGTAGATAACTCGAAAACTCCAAAGATAGCTCCCCAATACGTGTTTATTACAAATCCAAATAAGAATCAGTTTTCGACAGCAAAAGAGTTTTCAGCCATATTTCACGACGTGAATCACTCTCAAATGACGTGTGTTAACCTCTTTTCGTTACTTCTTTAATTAGAGATAGCAAATACTTGTTTTAATCCCATGAAACTCGCTTCCAAAATCAACTCTGAATATTTCCACGCATAAATATCTTTTCCCGCAAATCTCGGATTTGAAACAAGAGGAAGGGTGCCCCTAATCCAAATGTTGGCCGCCTTTAACAATATGGGGTGCCCTTATCCAAAGTTGGGATGACTATAGTAATTTTTCTGGGGGTGCCTTTATTAACTTTTTTAGTCAATATTTCCACAAATGTTTATTTTTCAAAAACACCTACAAACATATAAAATAATACAATAAGTATCAAATGAGCATTAACAAAATAGATAATTAAGGACAAATTAGACACAAAAATGTGTCTATCAAATACCCCCAAACTTATTATTTGCTAGTCCTCGATCAAATCTAATCTAAAAAATAAAAATCTAACTCACTTTCATAGGAATCACGACTACACTTAGCACGTGCAGCTAGCCGTTAAACTCCTAGGTGACCCTATAAGACGAGTGTTGTCTCGTGAGGGTTTACAAGAGATATACATACAAAACCTTTACTCCAACTTTTATCTACTTATGAACGATTGAGGGTAGACATCAAACATGCTATTTAGTTGGCTATTAAATTCTTCGTCTATGGGAATCATTACCATATATGAATCCAATTGTTGTACACGATTTTGCATTCAAGCGTACTAAAATTCATCTAAGAATTCAAAACTCTACCTATATAGTCGTTTAACCCACAATACTCAAAATTTATCAAAGTTCAATCACATGAATAGATTTAGAAGATTGATATGAAGATGATAAAGTTTGCACATGTTGACTAAGGTGAACGGTGTTTCCCATATCTGTCTGAAGGTCAGTGCCAGAATAAATCCTAATGGATTGAGATACGCTTTCATTGGTCTTAATCTTTATGCTAATTTCGACTCAGATGGTATATACAAGGGCCCCAGCGGTGACTTATTTAAAATATTTTTTTTTTTTTTTATAAAAGATCATTTTAATTTTTCATTTCATTTTTTTTGGTCTGAATAATGGGCTAAATAAATTACAATAACGGTGCTTGATCTCGAACACCCTACTTCATCATGGCGGCGATAACAAGGCGATACTAGTGCCCCACCAAATCACTTAGAGAAACATAAAAAAATTGTAAAAATAAAAACAGAAGGTGATATGGTCGAGATAGACTCCGAGATATGGTGACAACTATCATATTATTTATAACACCTGATCTAGGTGTCCTTTTATGAATATACCATTTAGCTGGGCACACCAATTCCTATAGAAAAAGTGTTAAATTTCCGTCTACCAGAATGGTTAGTGTCATCCTGAATTGTTCACAAGTTTCTAGATTTTGGAGTTTCATATTTCAACTAAAAGTTTTTCCCTTACCCCCAAACTTAAATCTCACATTGTCCTCAATGTTCTAAAGATAAATGATTAAAAACATGAACAAGAAGGAAAGGAGTTAAGGAAAGATATTACCGAGTTGCATGAGCATGGGTTACCTTCCAGTAAGTGCTAAGTTTAAAGTCTTCAGCCAGACTAAGAAATGACTAGTCACCTTATAGAATCATATAACTGTATCCAGAACAACTGTGGGTCATCTGTATCAAATAGTACTATCCCGAATAAAAGGAAACTGCAACAGAGCAAGAAAGTGAACAAACAAAGCACAACCTTATCCGTATATAGTGTCTTTTTTAAGACAACTACATCTAACTGCGGTTCAGGTTCAAGCTCTATAAAAGGGTTTAGGTAAATCTCTATGAGCTGGATTTCCTTTAGGACCCAGAGGATCAGGTCTTAGAAGCACATAATAATAACCTGAATAATTGTGGATCCTCAAAGTCAATTAGATTTGACTCACACAGTTGACTACAATGAAAATGGTGGTCATTCTTGAGAAAATGTGTCGAATCTAATTTTCTAAAGTAATTAGGCGTAGTCTCAAAACTTAATAACTGACATATTTGAAACTCATACGTTCCCATAATTGGAAGTAAAATTTTTGGTAGGAAAACCAAGTCAATCTTGGTATTATCGCCTGGGTAAACCACATCAACCAGAGGATGGGTTCTAACAACTGAACTTCTTTATGGACATGATTAGGTTCTGGAAAACGTGTATGACGATAATCTTGTAAAATGGTAGAGGAACATATATCAAGTCCCAAGTGAGGGATCTTTCTAAGATTCAAAGGTAAAACACATGGAGAATGATAATCACCCCTAAACTTAGAATTTTCAGTGTCCCTAGATAGATTAGTCACAATTTCCTAATTTCTAGATCGTCAGATTCCTGAAAAATGGTCAATTGCTTCTTCTAAGTTATAATTAGTTGGTCCATCCTCACTCATATTTAAAATCTCTACGAGTCTATCTTCTTTATCTAAGACTATTTGTTTCTAAATCGTTGTACTCCAAAACAGTATTCTCAGGATAAACCCGTTCCTCTAAACCATCGGCTTCAAAACAAGAAATACTACATTGTCTAAAACAATGGTATCTCTAGTCAAATCCTCTTTCTTTTGAATAGATGAATAATCATATTAGGATTTGAACCAGAAATAACAATATCCCCATGAAGCGCAATTGGAGTGAAAATTTCCTGATCATTATACCTACATATTTCAGATTTTTCAACTGCACTATCCTCATCATATTCATCATGATAATAACATGAAGATGGTTGAACCTCATCTAAAAAAGTAGTATTACCAATTCTAACCTTGTCATCTTTATTATGTGAATAATTATCCTCATTTTCAAGGGTAATATTGGATCACTATATTGGCAATTAAGATCATTTTGAGCAATACACATTGTTGCAGTTGTTTCCTTCACAAATAAGTCAAACCTATTTGTCGACTCAGTTAACTGCTTGAGGGACTCTTCTAGAGAAGGAAAAAGAATAGAAGGATCATGAAAAAAATACTAGTTTTCAACTGTTTGATTAAATCCTCCAAAGACGGGGTACTAGTACTATAATATTCCTTATTTTCATGTTCGTATGACCGGTCCGCGTGAGAATAGTAATTGGGATCACCATTGTATGAGCCATAACCTTCAAAAGATTGGTGATAGTCCCAGCCACTATCCATATTGTGCTCATAATAAGAATAATGTCCATTTTGAAACTCAGTTGGATATTCATTGTATTGACTATTGTAACACCAGTTCGACATCCTAACTGGAAGGGAATTATAAACAAGCACAAACAAGGATGACTCGACCAAATCAAACCTATTGAATCTAGCAAACAAAAAACATGATGGATCCACTTAGATTGTTTCTAGACCGCTTTTATTCTTCCAAAAGGCAACTAGTTACAGTTTTAGCAAACCACTCGGGTACTATCCGAATTAGATTAAGTCAATCGAGAGAAATAGGGTCATCTCTAAGGAGTTTGAATAAACCTACTTCTTTAGCAAACGTTTCCTTGGGTTACAAGGTGGCACGAACCACCTTAAAATAATCTTCCTGATCTTTGAGTTGAGCTAACAAAGTAACCAATACAATAGATATTCCAATAAGCTCGTTACCCTCTCGGTATTTTTCTAGTCAAATTTTAGGTTTAGGTTCATGTTTGGTAGTGTGTTCCTAAAGCGGGCAAGAAGGATACGATGATGAAATCCGAACCCTTATCTTTTATGGCCAGTTCTTTCCCTTTACTAGAAAATTAAATCCGTATTCAAGTCCCCAACATATATGCATTACGAAGGAATACAAAAAATCCACTTGTAGGGGTTTCGTGGATTGATAAAGTTTTTCCTCCCTACCAGACGGGCGACGAACCGTTGAAGTTGACTCGGGCCACTGACTCCTGTGTCAGTGTACGAACCCAAGGGGCCGGGATAATATCGTAATTGTCGTCCTTTCCTGTGCAGTTTATATTTAATACTACCCTTCCATAGGGTTTAAAAAGAATAATAATGTCCAAAAAAGTCCAAAAATAAAGTCCAAAAGTGTCCAAAAATAATAGAAAAATAAAAAGAATTACAAAAATTAAAAACCCTAATACAATTTCTAAAACTAAACAAAATAAAACCCTAAAAATTAAATTAAAATAAATAAAATAAATAAATATTTGTCTTTTTTTTCCATTTTTTTCGTTTTTTCAACAACTCCAAGTCACTAATTAATCACAAATTTGAATCTTTGGGTTAACTTTCTTTTTGATCCAAAACCTGTAGCAAATAGACAAATACACAAAAATATAAAATAGAACAAAAGAATAAAAATCTAAAAATAAAGCTAAACTTAAAACTCTAACCTAAAAACAAATCCCCGACAGTGGCGCCAAAAACTTGGTCTTTTAGAAAAGTGGTCAAAATGTGTTCGTTCGCTGAAACTTGTGAAGATTCGTTTTAGGCCTAATTATGAATTAAACTAGAAAATAAGTAAAGATTTTAACAATATTGGGAAGAACTGAGACTCAGTATTCCACCAAAATCATTTCTGAGTGATTCTACAATGATTCTTAACAATTTTACTTTTTTTATTGACTATGTTTCTTTGCCAAAAGATTTCTAAAACATTAATTGTAAATCGTAAGCATGGCGCATCAGAATCTCTTAAGTCCCAGCATACACCATCAAACAAAATTACAACTAATTATAAAAAAATCATAAATCAATCTAAAACCAATGCAAAAGTCATAAAGAATCAAAAAAAGTTACCATTCATTCATGAAATATGACTTCCTTCATTATCCAGTGATGGGGTTAGCTCATCATTCTCAAAAAAATCTCAAAAGACTGATATATATCTCAAAAGTGCTTAAGAAGGAGAAAAGAATTAAAAATAATTGAAACCGGGAAACTGAGACGGATAAGTGTTGCAGACGGGTTGTTGTTACAGCTCTAAATTAGGTGCAGTTGCTAAAAAGGATCAGTAACGAGAACAGTCATCAACGATTGATCTCGTGTGTAGTAACAAGCGAAAATTGGCAACAGAATCTGCGACTTTCCTTCGATATGGTATGTTCTCATTCTTCTTCCTCGAACAACCAATGGTTTTTTCACGCCTGAATTTTTTCCCGAGCCTCCCAGCTGCGTTATTCTTCCCTCTCTTTGTTTTATATAGGCTTAGCAAACCCTAACAACAATTCCTAAGTCGATAAGGACTAAAAAATCTCCTCCAAAACCAACTCGATTCATCCTTTATCCAAATCAGGGAAGAATTCCCTTTTATGGATGTGACACGACTTTGCGACCAGGTTTCTCGGCTAGAAACTCTCCAATTGACGTGTTGGAGTTGTTGCTTCATGTAGATAACTCGAAATCTCCACAGATAGCTCCCCAACTCGTGTTTATTACAAATCTAAATAAAAATCAGTTTCCGACAACAAAAGAGTTTTCAGCCATATTTCACGGCGTGAATCACTCTCAAATGACGTGTGTTAACCTCTTTTGGTTACTTCTTTAATTGGAGATAACAAATACTTGTTTTAATCCCATGAAACTCGCTTCCAAAATCAACTTTGAATATTTTCACGCGTAAATATCTTTTCCCGCCAATCTCGGATTTGAAACAAGAGGAAGGGTGCCCCTAATCCAAATGTTGGGCACCTTTAACAATCTGGGGTGCCCTTATCTAAAGTTGGGATGACTATAGTAATTTCCCGGGGGTGCCTTTATTAACTTTTTGAGCCAATATTTCCACAAATGTTTATTTTTCAAAAACACATACAAACATATAAAATAACACAATAAGTACCAAATGAGCATTAACAAAATAGATAATTAAGGACAAACTAGACACAAAAATGTGTCTATCACTCTGGTAGCCATCTGTGCTTCCATATGATAAATAATAACCATACATCAGTCTAGAGGTGTTTAAAATGTGTCGTGCCAACACTTTACGACACAACACAACATGTTAACATTTGAGCACAGCAAAGCACAACACGTGATCTAGCACGGCATGATATAACATGTTAGCTTAGTGTGTTATGTTGTGTCAAACTAATAGGCACATCGACACAACACAAGACGCGACATAGTACGACACGTTAAGAAAGTACGTCGTAACATGCATAAAACACTACATAACATGCTATAATACATCACATTTCATATATATTTCATAAAAAAGTCTTAATTCTAGCCCATTTCTAACATTTATATTTTCATTATGTTGACTTATTTCTATAATAAAATATATAATATCTAAACATCCGGAAAATAATTTCTTTAGAAGACATATAATAAGTGGACTGACACATCACAAACAACACAATTATTTTTCTGGCGCAACACAACACAACACAACACGTCGTCTAGCACGGTACAACACAACATGTTTAAATCTCTGGCACATCACAACATGACATGTAACATACTAAGCACGTGACTTTGTGGGCTATGTTGTACTGGAACGACACGTTTTACACCTCTATTGATCCGTCTAGAAGAGATATCATCACTTTTTCATTTTAGATATTATTTTTTCCATATAAATGGAGAGCATATTATAAAATTGCGTATATTTTTATCATTCTTAGAAAGTTGAACTTTTCCCAATTTGAAATGAAAGTCAAGTTGAAACAAACGTCCCATTAATAATAGTTTCATTTATTTACTTTTCTGAAGAAAGAAGTTGGGTAGTTCCATTATACTCCCTTCGTCAAAGTTGATTTATTTCAAATTTACTTAATTTTTTAAGGAAACAAAGAGAAAAGGATATATTTAATTAATTTTTTAAATTGTATTTTTATAAATAATAAAATAATAAAATTTAGAAATTGCATATAGATCCTAATCTATAACATCGATATTTACAAATTTTATATTGTTGGAAAGCATCTTAAAATATATGCGTAACAAAATAAACATAACTATTAAAATATACATATTTTTTATACTAAAATTTAATTAAAATAATTAATTAAAAAAATAATTTTAGAAATATTATTTTATTTCACAAAATAACTCAGTTCTTATGAGCAAAAATAAATAAATAAAAAATACAACTTTTATAAAATGAATGGAGTATAATACCGAAGATACTTAAAGTTTAACATTTAAGTATCATCATAAAATGCCCCACTCCTAAAACCGATTTATTAAAATGTTCTTTCTTCCCTTAAGATTTATAAAATATTTTTGTTGTCAGTGATTTGGTATCAGCCCCAAATATTGGTCAATTCCTCGTTGACCAATTAAATAAAACACTAGATATTAAAAACTGTGAACATGAATTATAACAGTATTTCATAGATTTTTTTTAGATGTTAACAAAGCTTTTCTCTTTCCACCCAAGAATTTCTATAATATTTTTTCAGATTCGTCGAGTCCGATTCAGGATCGTTACAACGTATTAAGGTTCGTTATATCATTCTCTAAAAAGGGTTTATTATTCCCAAATGCTTTGGAGTTTTTGGTCGGGGGGAATCAACCTTTTTATAACACTTTTCACATTCGTCCAGCTCGGTTCAAAATCATTATACTGTTTTTAAGATCGTCAAATCATTTACCCTCTCCACCAAGGATATGTGAGCAACTCGTCAAGTCAACTGATTCACAAGATTTTTAGGACTTTTTTCATATGAGGTAACAGTCATCTAACACTTAACTGGTCATAGCCAATTTTTCAAAAAATAAAAAAAGGACGAAAAACGTCAAGATAGGGGTATTTTAATAACAAATGGTGGACTTTATTAAATATTAATATTCCCATATATCAGTTCTGTATCTACCGATACTAGCAGTATCAATGTTGTATCGACTTGTACCGGCCGATATTACGGATATAACCTGGTATTGACTTAGAAATAGTAGTAAAATTTAGAACCTATAAAAAAAATTATGCATATTTGAAAAAAATAAATAAAGTGTAATTTTCAATATTTTTTTATCATTCACTGGTCAATCCTTTTTAGAATGGGGAATTAATAAAATTTCGATCAACTATCCCATTATCCAATGCATGAACATCATAATAGACATAAATGATCCTTTGAAAATTCATCCAGTTTCTACATATACCATCAACAACTGAGTTATAAACTAAAAGAGAAAAATCAATCATCTATTAATCAGAATTTTTAAAATTTTCTATATTATTTTTATGACTTAATGAGACAATAAAACATTTTCAGTCGTATTTGATTTAAAATTTAACATGCTCAATCAACTTTATTTAACTAATTTATTGTACATAAAATTAAATTTCAATGGTTAATGCATGCAAATCTGTATGATTTCCTTTACGCGGCAAATATAATTATTTCTTTGAAGAAGCTTACTAATGGTAAGCAAATTACAAACCCCAAAACAAACCAAACAGATCAAGGAACCATGCAAATCTATATGTGGAGGACAAACAATACCTTAATTAGACATAAATCTTTTAGTTTAAGTCAGCATGAATCAATATTTAGTCAGTATCGTATTTGTATCCTGGGGGCCGATGCGATACCGGTACCCAATACGGCAAGCCATGCTTATATACTGTCAAGTGAACTCACGATTAAGTTTCAGTAAAAATTATATGTTTTTAACCTTGGCATATGTCAAACTCAGAGTATTGGGGCAAAAGACAGAAACATTGAACCATCATCATCTTGCTACTGTATATAATCAGGTCTAAAAGGAACAACCCTCCCTAGGAATTCAAAGATTATCCCACATGTCCCCTTTGTTTTCTAGTAGAAAGAAAAAAACAGATTTATATTTAGTAGTAGTAGTAAGTAATAAACTAATCCAAGCATGTTTGTCTCTATGTATTCATTCATTTACTCAATGACAGCATCAAAAATTGAATGCCACTCTCGTTTAACAAAAAGAGGATACCTAATCAAGAGAGACAGCTTTCTCTCTACTGTACACCTGATTTTCTTTTTTCTTTATCATTTTACAACCGAACAAATACTCAGGGATCAAATTCTCAATAACTGAATTTAGTAGTTCAACCAACTAACAAGACTAAGTGTCCCATTTTCACCTAAGGATATCAAATAATTATTCTCAATAATTAAATTTTATAAGGAATAAATAACTACTTGTCCAGATATGCTTCAAAAAAAAAAAACTACTTCTTCAAGGACTAGGATACATAAATCTAGGGAGATTTTAGGCGCACAAATTTAAGTCAGACAAATCCTAACTTGCTTAGATTATGGCACTAAAGCATACTGCCACTGGGGTGGGGAGTAGGACTGCTATGTAAAACTATAGAATCGATATTTTGTTTGGTGGGTGATATTGACCTGCTGCCTTAACTTCAGGTCAGGGATATTTTTGATTTCAAAAGGTCATCAGTAGTACCCTTAACTAATTGTGGGGTGGGCATAACAAACCCGTAATAGGCCTGATTTATGTAATCGGCGAAGTACAACGATTGGAAATTGATATTTGGAACAACTTGTGATCCAAGTAATTATAGCTAGATTACAGCTTTAAATAAGTAATTATCCAAATAAACTGATATTTGGAAACAACTTGTGATCCAAGACGAACTAATTATGACTGTTAAACAAACCATTTGCCTATGGTGTTCAATGACAGACATATTCAAGAACTACACAGTAAATCAAGTTCTTTTTCATTGGGGGAAGTAGTAGCTTTGTAATTCTACTTTGTTTTGCTTTATTTGGGGGTCTCTCGACCATTTCTATGTACATTAACTGTATAGTTTCTTCTTTTGAACATATCCTTCTTCTTTCAAAATAAAACAACAACAATAATTCTGCTTAACTAGTCATTACTTGCTAAATACCTCTCTGCATTACTGCTATTGTGATTGAAGTCGACTCCATTAACAAACTGAGTACTATTCTTGTTCAATTCTGAAGCATAAAACATGGGTATTGTAACTAATAACAAGGGGAAATCATCATCAACATCATCAACCATTCAGAATAAAGGAAAGATATTCAAGAACATAATCAAAGGATTTAAGTAGAATTTTATGAATTGAGAACACTATGTAATGTTAAGGCTTTTGGTGTTGTTGATTCTGAATTCATCAGTAGGGTTAAATCATTACCTGAGAATCCTAATGAATTTGATAAGATCGTGATGCTAACAAAAATAGGATGAAATTGTGTAACGGTTCCCCTAAATTTGATAATCTATATAGTTGTTGGGAAATAAAAGGAGGGCGACACGTGTAAGACGATTAACGAAGGAGACAGTGAGACTAAGAAGAATGAGAAGCACACAATCAAAGCCGTATCAAAGGATCGAAAAAGGAAAGATGTGAAAGACTGAGTAAATCTCTGCATGATCGACACATAAGATCGGGAAAGTAACATCACACTGATCGAAACAGATAGCATTAAATGCTTATTGAACATGAAAGTAGGAGTAATGATGAATGAGGAACGGGAAAGTAAGAATAATAATAAACGTGGAGCGGGAAAGTAGGAGTAATGATGAACGTGGAGCGGGAAAGTAAAAGAATAATTACTTTTGTCACACGCTTGACACATATGATCGGGACAAAGCTGATTCTCAAGGAACGAAGAGTACGTGTTAATCATGCAAGGTAACGGACCAAAAAGCAAAAGGGATGACCTGTCAATCGTACAATCATCCCGATCCAGAGATAATAAGAAGAACGAAAGAAGGTATCGGGACAAAAGGACCCCATTAGATAATCTATAAATAGAAGAGAGTATTCAACAGAGAGGGGGTCGGAAAATTGAAGTGAGGAAAAGGGTAAGGAAGAATAATCAGAGTAAAAGGAAAAAGATCATTAGGTATGTATACATTGTGTAAGATAGAATTTATAAATTCCACTATCATAATTCATTTTCTTGATTCAAAAGATGATGGATTCGTGACTGTAATTTGATCAGATTTATGATCTGTAAATGAATGGACTATTAAAATTTTCTCATTAATTGATTTAAATGAGGATTCTTGGTATCAAATTGTAAGTTCAAATCTTTCTGTTTATTATTTTTTTTCATCAAATCATTGGTTGTTGATGTCAATGAGAATTTTGACATAAACAATAGTGTTGAACCACTTGAAACCATTGAGAGAGATTTGGAATCCATATTTTCTATAATTTCAGAGAGAGAGAATCAGTTGAAAAGGGGGGGTTTCATCATCATCATCATCTGCCATCAAGATGATGAGATGAAGAAGAACTTTAGGGTATTTGAATCTACTTCGTTGGTAGTAGGATCGTCCAGTAACGTTTATGATTATGGATGTTCTTCTGATTTTAATCAACAAGAATCCCAACCCTTGATTACTCTTGATCCTTTCGCTGATGACATGTCTTGTTATCAACCATTCAGTGATACGATAAAGTTGGAGTTCTAGCGGTTGAATTGCAGCAGCAGTTAAATGGAGATGATGATGATGAACACAACCAACCCTATTTATGGATCAAAATTCTTTTTATGTTGAATACTGCTGGAGTAACTAATGTTAAACTATGGGAAATTGGTCAAAATGACCCATTTTTAGAGGTATGGTTAGAGAAATGTCCCGAGTTTTTAAAATTAAGGGAAATGCCCAGCCTGTCAACTTATCTGTTAGACCAGTTAAGCAGTCAACTTGGACTATTAATAGCTGTCCTTTCTAACCTTACTATTAATAGCTGTCCCTCTGTCGCATGTGTGGTGCGCACGTAACCAACCATCCAATCCAACCCTTTCTTCTTCGTGACATTTACTATTTCACTCACAGAAAAAAAAAAAAAAAAAAAAGGAAAACAAATTGAGATAGGGAGAAGAGATTCAAAGGGAAAGAGATCCAGAGAGAGATTTAGATCGAGATCGATAGATAAAGAGTTAGATCGAGAGATAGAGCGAGTGAATCATGAGTTGAGAGTGAAGTTTACGGTGTTCTTTTGATTTGTTGAGAGAAGATTTTTTTCGCACAGAGAACAAGCAATCGAAACCCTCTGTTTTTTTTTTGTTAAAATCGACTCTTGCATGATGTTGTGATGTTTTTGTTGATTATAATTGAAATTCAACATGATTCAGTCACTAAATTAGGGTTTCTGAAATTAGAGTTTGAAATTAGGGTTTCTTTTTTTGCCCAAATCGACTGTAGCATGATGTTTTCTGATGTTTTTTTTATTACTATAATTGAAGAAGAACATGATTCCGTCACTAAATTGGAAACTTATGAAATTAGGGTTTATGAAATTGGGAATCTTGATTTTTATTTTTTTGCATATGCAATTGAACGATTCAATTTGATTCAGCATTTTAGGGTTTATGAATCTATGAAATTAGGGTTCAAGGCAGTGCAGTTCAATGTTGAAACAAAAATTGTCCATTTTCATGAATGATTAGCAATGATTGCAATTGGAAAACAAAGTTGTTCTTAATGTTATATGTTCCTACTATAATGAGCTAGGTGCTGGTGTATCGTTGGGGTCATACTCCTTAATTTATTTTTATTTTTTCTCATTTTATTCATGGACATAATATACTTCTTGTTTGTGTTGTTTTCTTCTCTTTTTCTATCTATTATCCGTATATAAATCAGGTCATTGACTTCCACCACAACAATCAATGTATAAGTGATGTGACCGATCGATAAATACATCACTGAATAGGAAATTCAATGTTGTGCTTATAAGCTAGTCCCAGAGGGCCTTATATGTGTACATGTATAATATTTATTATTTATTTGTCTTATAAGATTCTATCTTTGTTGTTATTGTTGCTCTTAAGCATTGATTTGAGGATAGAAAAGTGTTTATTATTTCTGATTTGATGTTGTTAAGCATGGAGTAGGAAAATGCATCTTATGTAGGGTACTGTTTTTTTTAATATCCTAGGATGGATAATATGGATAAGTATTTCTGTGTTAGTGTTATAAATGGCGATGGCAAGTATAGAGACATATATTTGATTGATGGTAAAGCTAGCACTAGTGGAACAATATTCATGGGTATGATATAGGGTAAGTTGGTAGATGAACAAGGTTACTTGTCAAGGTGGTGCGGTTGAGTCTAAACCTAAGAAGAAGGGTGTTAGAGTTGAATGTTCTATTGTTGGTGATAAGTTCACAGTGAAAGCTGCACCAACAAAGAAAATGAAGAAGAGGATTGTTACAGCACCATCTACTTCTGCAACACCATCTGGTTCTAGAGATGAAGCACATGCTACTTTGGTTCCAAAGAAAAGTACCTGCTATTGCACCATCTAGTTCTTCTGCTTGTTCCAAAAAGAAAGGTAGCAGTACTGCATAATCTTCTTTTACTGCAGCTGTTGTTGGTGCTAAAAGAAAGGTATCACAACCATCAACTTCTTCTGCACCTGTTTCTTCTTTCTAGCCCGACTTTCGCTGGTACTGTTAACACTGTTAACAATTCTACCCAGACAATTAACGTTATTGAACCATCATTAAAAAGGCAAAGAAAGCCTAATTCTAAGTATCAGTGATGTTCAGTGGTTAGTCATGGTTTAAGTGGTCTCAATCTTTGTTCAACAACTTTTTTCTCTGTAGTCTTCTTTTTTTTTTCCCCGTAGATGCCAGACATGTAATAGAGATATCAGTTTTTGATTTAGTTGACACATGTTGACAGTGGTTTTAATTATATAATTTCGGTTTCTTTTTTGAACGGTCAGAATTTTTTAACCATCGATCTCCAAGTGATAGCAGTAACGCTGCCTCGTGTCCAATTTTTACTGTGCCGCGTTCCAATTTTTGTTGTGCAAGGTGTCAACTGTGTAGTTGAAGAATCAGATGAAAAATCAGCATTTGAAGAATCAGATCTTCATAACACGTGGCAGTATTTGACTGCATCTTTTTATTTCAGACCTAAAGCGGTCTTTTTACCACACGTGAGAAACCACGTGTGTACGGAATTGAGTAATTAACTTGTATAACAGACTACTACTTAACAGATTTGGGTATTTGGGGTATTTTGATTATTTTAGAAATCTGGGGTATTTCTCCAACCATACCAATGAAAATGGTGGATTTTAACTCTTAACCCTTAAACTATCTAACTCTATTTTTTGTGATATATACATGATTCTATTCCGTTTGTTGTAAACATGAGGAGACGGTTGGTTTTGTTATCATGTATCTTAATTAATTATATTTTTTGTAATCTATTAATGGTGTCCTCAATCGATTTGTTATCCCGCCTCCTTACATTATGTTCCTTCCCAGGGTGAGCACTAGTACCGATTGTTGAAATTTTGGATTAAAATTGTATGAGTGGAAAATAGTTTTTAAAATTTAAATACCAAAAAATGACTTTTTATCCATAAGACATCTAGTCATGAATAGATATCATGGAGAGTCACCATTAGATATGATAAGTCACTTATGGACGAAGAGACACTTTATAGAGTCACTTACTATAAATACCAATATCTTGTTTTAGTTCTGTAATGGTTTTTTAAGTTTTGAGAAGAAAGAAAAAGAAGTTTTTATGCTGAGAGTTAGAGTCATGTTTAAGAGTGCAATAATTGTCCATATTCGCCGGCCGAATAGTATTTTTGTGTTACTTACTACAAAACGTGATCGTTGTATCTTGAAAGACGACATCCGATAAACTATAGACACCGAATACGAGGATGAATTGTCTTTAAGATTGTTGGAAATATACTTTCGGTTTCTCGAAAATCATGTTCATACGATAATAAAGATACTAATAAGATAGAAAGTTAAAGATACTTATTGGATTAGTTGATCGAAGGTGAGGTAATTCGTGGAGTTTGCATCCAATAATTTTGAAACATATGGGTTAGGATGTAAATAGAGGTGGATTGTTCAAAATCTTGAGATATGCAAACCTAGATCACTTGAGAAAACAGGTTCCTATTTAATGTGTCCGTTATGCATGCCACTTTGTGAAAAGGTATCTTCTACAGGAAGGGTGGATCCTTTTAAGTGAACTGACACCATTCTCTTAATGGCGAACATTAATCAAAAGAACAAGTGGTTTTTATCAGGGTAAATTAGTGTTTCGGTTGTGAGTTTTTGTATCTATTAGCGTTTGGATTGTAAGTTTATCCGTTTTAGTATTTGGATCGTTGGCCGTTAGTCAACTAGGTGGAGTGGTCAATCCGTTAAAGAATTAACATCCGTTAATTTTATTATTACACGTTAGCAGACAACCCACTTATTAACCATTTTTTTCCTCTATCTTAGTCTTCTAAGTCGTCTCAAACCCTTATCTATGTAGAATCCCCTCGAGCAAAAATGCCATCATTTTAAGTGATAGTCTTCGAAATCCGCAATCATATCTAGTGAATTTCATATATGTATTCGTTTTTAAATCTTAATCAATGGTCAAACCCTAATTGTTGTTTTATTTGGATCTGTTTGCTTTGATTAAGAAGGTGAAGAAGAAGATCTTGTGAAATTGGTAAATTAGGGCATACAATCAATAGAAGTAATTGTTGAATCACTATCTTCATCTTCTTCATTTGGTACATCAGGAATAGGATAGACCAGAGAATTCAGTATACAAGCTCCAATTACCATAGCAAATGGTGCGTCATGAGATACACATACCCTTTCGGTGGGTATAAAAGTGTGAATGCAAAGATTATGGCAGCAAGTAAGACGTCGTGAAATTGTTATTGACCTTTGTGAGGCTTTATATGCATGATGTTCACCACTGGTTGATGATCAGTGGTATATGGCTGTGTAATTCTGACTAAATATCAAGAAGTTTGACAGTCTGTACATGCCAATACACTTCAAATGCCGGGGCTATGGATTTCATAGCATTCTGATTAATTCAGAATTTTCAATTGCTTGAAGAATTGCTTCAGTTGAAATATTGACCATGACTTGTAAATGAAAATCGAAGTCGTTCGATTGACTAGTTTGTAACAAATTATAAATTAGGTGGATGGCCTAATATTCAAAGGCAATATGTTACAAATAGATTTGTGTAGGCTCTTGTTTGAAAAACAAAACGGAACATGGTTTAGAAGAATAATAACCATATAGGATTTATTGTTGATAAGTAAGTGTTTTGTCTACAAAGTACACATTTAATCTCTAGTGAATAGTCTTGTACAACCGCTCGAACAAAAAATAGACTAGAGATAAATGACCTATTGAGGGAAATAGGGCTTATAGCCTTATCAAAGAGTAAGTTGCAGCGATAATCCAACCTAAATGATTGGAGATTTCATGGTCTAGGTTCAAAAGGGAAAACTAAGTTGTGACGTACTCGCCAGATAACACTGAAAGAGATTTTCTCTTTCTCATTCCGATCATAAGAGTCAGTGTTTCCTATCAAGTAAAAGGTTGAGATTTTCTCTTAATGATTCCTATAGCTTAGTATCACTAAGAAAAGTATAGCATGATACTTTTAAATAGGAGATCGCCTATATGAGTGAGAAGTGGGGTCGCTTCTATGATAACTTTAAGGCTAGGTTAATCTAGAGCACTCATAAAAAATCAAGAACGCAGGGTCGAAATGAACACAACCGAAAACTTGACGATTGTAAGAAAATATTATGTGTGAGATTTGTTGTATCGATTTACATCAGCGGCTGACAGTTCAAAGACATCTCGTCCACTGATTGACTAGTAAATCCAGTAAATTATCACTAGGTTTGGTTCAAAGCCAAAAGCTACCACTTACCAATGCATTATATTTTCTGCTCGCGCTCTTAAAATTTTGTAGGTTTTGGTGAGTCAGTATTTTCACTCATATGGGGGATTGTTGGAATTTTGGATCAAAATTATGTGGAGAGGAAAATAGTTTTCAAAATTTAAATACCAAGAGATATGGCTTCTCATCCGTAAGACACCTAGTCACGAATAGGTGTCATGAAGAGTCACCATTAGACATGATGAGTCATATATGGATGAAGAGACACCTTGTAGAGTCACTATTGACTCTATAAATACCAATATCTTGTTTTAGTTTTGTAATGGTTTTTTAAGTTTTGAGAAGAAAGAAAAAGAAGTTTTCATGCCGAGAGTCAGAGTCGTGTTTCAGAGCGCAGTAATTGACAACATTCGTCGGATGAGTAATATTGTAGTGCTACTTACTACAAGGCGTGATCGTTGTATCTTGGAAGACGATATCCAATAAACCGTGAGCCCCGTATACGAGGATGAATTGTCTTTAAAGAAAGAGGATTACCTGGCCTCGATCAACTAATCCGATAAATATCTTTAACTTTCTATCTTACTACTATCTTTGTTTGTCACATGAACATGATTTTCGAGAAACCAAAAGCATATTTTCCAATACCAATCACCATTAGTCAGACAAAATGACGCAAGGTTCATAGAGCTTGTCAAACCCCTTGTTGATGCAGATCTAAGTACATGGGAAATGTTCAGGCCTTAGAAGTTATGCTGGAGATGGAATCACAGTTGTTAACTTTGGAGCAATTGAAAAGAAAAACCACTAAAATCAGTTTAAGAGTTGAGTATGCTGTATGCCCACATTAAGTTTCAGATTACAAAATTATCCACATAATAATCAAACTTCATCCATTAAAAATACTACCTCTGTTTCTAGAAAAGTGTTATTATCACTTTTTTATTTTAACCTAAAAATAGATCAAATTGAAAAAATGATAGTAACCGTTTTCCAGAAACGGAGGGAGTATAATGCAACTTAGATTCTGTTGCTAATAACTTTCCTGTAGGTGTCCATAATGCACACTTTTCTTCAAATTTCCAAGGAAGACAATTTAGGCAACTCCCACAAGATAGAGACCAGCAGACATCCTGGATATCTTATAGATTGATCCTCATTTTAGGCCAAAACTTAAGCTTCTTACGTTAATATATACAAGGATCAGAACACAGTAAAGCCAGCAGCTTCAAAGTACAGAATGTATTATAGGGACAAGCATCCCTATCCAGATCTCCCTTTTTCATTACCTAACAACAATCTATTGGGATCAACATGAATAAGAAATTCACATGACAACAAAGTGAAAACTAATACTAAATCTTAGCCAATTAAGCACTTTGCAGTTATATCTACCAGCAAAAATATCACACAGCATCTGGAGTTTCTGGCTTCCTAGGTACCTCATCGTCTCATATCCTTTTTCTTTTCTATCCTCTTCAGTTTTCACGTTATGTATAGCATGTTTTTGAGCTGGATAAGCTTTACATGGCACCCTGCATGTTGTTTCATAACATATGAGCTTATGTCATTTGAAGCTATTAGCAACCTGCTTCTTGAGAAATCATCTAATTTATCTTGCATTTATAGTTCTTTTCTCTTTTCTGTTAGATCGGTATGAAAAACTAAAGTTTTCTACATAACAATTAGTATCAAATAAGTTGTCATGTTTGAACATATATCTCAACCACATACTCTAAATAATTTTCAATGATGAGAAGATACTACAACTTTCATTGCTTCTGATTCCGAGGAGCATTCCAACATTTTCTTCATTTCCTTAGATTTCCCCCACAATACAAAGTATAATCCTATCGCTATCAAAACACCACCAATTACACTGCACATACGAAATACAAAAGTTCAGTTTAATAAATGTCTCTTGAGAAAGAAGAGAAGTGGAATGAGATAGCAGAGATAAGTAATATTTTGTATACATACGTTCCAAGGTGCAATTTCTCGTTCAACAAGATAGAACCAGCAAAAGCTACAAGAACAAGCCCTACAGGGTTGAAGATTGACACAAACAATGGCCCCCGTACGTTCACACACCAAGCGATCAATGTAATCGTCAAGCCTGAATGTACGATTCCCTAGATATATGTATTCCGAAGTTACTCTAGAGTATAGCTCATTATAAAAGAAAAAAAGTATTTTTGCAATATGCATATAACTGATGCATTCACAGATTAAAAATACGTACCGCATAAAGCGCTGTGTATAACCTAATGTTGCAGCCAAGTTTCCAGTCTGACCAATCTCTCTCCATACATAATGCAAATACAGCGGCTTGGATCGCGGACATTGAAAGCACCAAGGCCGTGCACGAGTATTGGCAGGGATACTTCTGGCTCATCTTAGTCTGTCTCAAGTGAAAA
>JAJJMC010029784.1:4181606-4212940 GCA_023531435.1 Papaver californicum | reverse complement strand
GGACTTTACTTTTGGAATTCACTACTATTGAAATTTCAATATGCACTAGTACCTCAAGAATCCGTCTGTACATGCAATACTCTAGTCTAGACAGTCTCACTACGTAATTGATAGCTCCAAAAGTTGAGGCCACCTCTAATCTAACCCCCCTATAAGGAGAGACTCAACATATATCAACGCATTGAACATAAATTTATCCATATTCAGTTAAGGATACCTCCAAAACACCTAATCATATCTAGTTGCTTACAGTAACAACTACATTAGAAAAAACAATTACACACTAATTTAACAACCCTAAATGAAGTTATAAACAAGTCGTTCCTTCATAGGAAGTTTATTTAAACCCTAAATTTTGATAACCTAAGTGTCATGAAACATTATAAATCCAGTTTACCCCAAATATCTCACTATCCCTGCTTACCAAAAAAATCCCTAAATTCCGAACTTATTCAGTATAGAAGAAGATAAATGTCCAAATAAATGACTCGAAATTGAAAATAGATTCAAGAAAATGAAGATTCGAACCTCAGGGGACTCCTGCTTGCTTTTTGTTTCTAATGAGAGCTGAAGAAGATTGTACTTGGAATGAATTCTTTTACCTACATAATCAGAGTGGGATGTATAGAAAATGGAGGGCTTAGATAAGACGTACAGAATTATTATTATATACTCCCTTCTTTTAAAAAAAAAAATTATTTTCTTTTTAAATTTTTTGTTCCAACAAAAGAGTTATTTTCATTTTCAACATAACAAACCTTCAAAACTATTCTTGTTATTTTAAATTTTTATTAGGGTAAATCTGGAAATAAATTTTTAAAAAAGAGTTACTTTGTTTTTAAATTTTTGTTCCAACAAAAGAGTTATTTTCATTTTCAACATAACAAACTTTCAAAACTACTCTTGTTATTTTAAATTTTTATTAGGGTAAATCTGAAAATAAATTATAAAAGTTATTCTCTCTTAACAATTTTACAAATAGGAAAAGTAACTATTTTTCTAAAACGGAGGAAGTATAATTTTATTGGTCCCGCCTAGAGATAATTTAGACCAGTAGAAATTTAACGAACAAAATATAGAATAATATAAAAATATTTTATCCCTCTCTCAATAAAAATAGACAAATAATAAATTCTTAAAGTAACTTTAGACCAATAGAAAATCAGATATTTTGTTCCTTCTCACACATATTTTATTACATATATCTACCTAATGACGTAAGCAACTCTTTTTTCGCTATTAAATCCTAATTTTTAAGGGGATTTTAGGCTCATACAAAAGAAAATATTATTCTCATTGTCAGGCCCAAAATATTTTTCGGTTTACGTGATATCCATAATTATTTGAAATTATGAAAAAAATCTAAATAACTCGTTATGCATCATATTTTTTCAGGGGTATAATTGGTAAAGAAACTAGAATATAATATATCTGAAAATCCGCGTCTTGAAATTTTACAAATTTATCTCGTTGGAAAGCTTTTAAAGAGATCTACACAACGAGTACAAACAACAAATATCAAATTTAGATTTTTTTACGAAAAAATCTGAGGTGTTTATCCTTTTAGGCACAAATTTCGAAAATTGGATACATAGTCATTATGCAGCCACCACAAAAGATGGATAACACATTATGCAACCATCACAAAGGATGCAAAACATATTATGCATCCATATTTTGGAATATACATCCACTAATTTGCCTTTGCAACCACTAAAACGATGTATATGCTTAAAAAAATCATTCTAACAAAAAAAAAGATGCATAACGAATTAAACAACCACCACAAATGATGCATAACACATTGTGCAGCCATATTTTGATTCATGCATCCACTATTTGACTATGCAATCACTGATTAAAATGGTGTATATGCCTCGTACAAAAAAAATGCATAATGCAATGTTATGCAGTCATTTTTGTAGATGCATAACAGATTTTGAAGCCATTTTTGGTTGATAACAGTACTAAAAACAAAATGGATGCATAATGCAATATGCTGCCATTTTCTCGACTGCATAACAGATTATGCAACCTTTTTTGTAGCTGCATAACAAATTATGCATCTATTTTCTCGACTGCATAACAATTTATGCAGGGATTTTTATAGCTGCGTAATAGATTATGAATCTATTTTTTGGTTGATAACAGTGTTAGCAACAAAATAGATGCATAATCCAATATGCTGCTATTTTCTCAACTGCATAACATATTATGCATCTTTTTTGTAGCTGCATAACAGATTATGCAGCCATTTTCTCGACTGTATAACAGGTTATGCAGTCATTTTTGTAGCTGCATAACAGATTATGTAACCATTTTTTGGTTGATAACAAAGAAGAAGAATCAAGCACATACATGTCAAAAACAAAACAAATTTTACCGTAAACACAAAAGCAGCCATAGGATATCATATTTTCCATGGTAAACAAACACAACCAGTAAGACCTTCCTTGAAAACTCAATAATTCGTAATTCAGTTATGTTTAGAACACACCTCAAATTTGGGATTATTGCAGCAACAACTCTTTTGACGAATAGACATGCAATCGAGGAAATAATAATAATTTTCCATACACACTCAATGATTCTCCTAATATAACAAAAACCCACAAATTTTGGTTTCTCAACTAAAGTTTATATACTTGCTTGTCATGTATAAATCATGGGTGTCCTCCAATAAGAGCTATAACTTTTGATATTCTTGGTTTAATCAAAATAATTGAATCTCGTTCAGCAGTAACATAAGCGGGTGCTAACCAACCACAAGTTGTTACAGCAGCAACCAATAATACTAACCCTAAAGTTGTTAAAATATGGGGTGCACCTGATAAATTAAGATATATATTCTTAATGTTTCCATTAATGACTGTAAATCTGACCCTGTATGTTCATCTTTCCCCCCTTCCTTGATTCAATCATGTGGTTTTATTGATTATCTTTCAATTATTTGATTCTAACTTTTGTGGTTTTCTTGATTCCAGTTATTAGCTGTAGCAAGGAGAATTGGTCAGGTGAGATATATACATTAGTGTTATTAAATCTTTGATATGTTTAGAAGTAATTTTTTTTTTTTGGATATTTTAGGGTTTGTTTAATTTCCACCATTTAATCCTCTGCATCCACTTACCTCAGCCCTCTTCCACCGGCTGTTACCCAATTGCATACCAAAGAAACAAAAGAATCAAACTGCAACTAAATTTTTAGGTTGAACACCTAACATGAAGGAAAAAGAGGTGAGGGAAAAAGAGGCAGAGAGGCGGAGAAGGATAGAGAGATGAGGAAATAAAACAAAAAAACACAATTTTAGAAAATATGGATTTGTAAGAAATATTTACCGAGGAAGTAGGTGCGAGAATGAAGTTTTCCTCCCGTGGACTTGTAAGTGATAAAAAAAAATGGACCCGACTGTAGATTTTATAATTTTTAACGATGGATCTTGTTGGACCATGATTTTAAACCACTCCAAAACCGTCCCTCCCACATAAAATGATACCTGCCTCTCAAAAGCTAGCAGGGGCTATTATGGTGTGGGACCCAACCCACCCCATGTGACGGACGATATGAGACCCAACCCATCCCATGTGAAAAGTGGTTTGAAAGTGGTTTGAAACCACGACCAACAAGAATTTTTGAATCCTTAATGTATCACATTTTTCTCTTTTTTTTTTCTTAGCCTCCTACTTCGCCTCTCTCCTTTGTAGAAGAGGAGCTTCCTCCTCCTCCAGAGGGGATGCCAAAGTTATGACTCTAAATACAGGTGATACTTTTGTGATGTTTGGTTTAGCTCAAAGGTACAAATCTTCTTTCTATATGCTCAAGAAATAAATGTTGGCATCTACCGACTGTCAGTACAGAGATAACAATTTGATTAATTATGTTTATTTATCTCTACCATTAACAATAACATATTTGTATTGCATTGTAAGTATTATAGGAACAACAAAAAGATTGCTAGTAGAGAAATTAAGTAGGATTTTTCTAATTAATTATTAGCCTCATCGCTGCTCGACTTTAATAATGACCTGTGATTCTAAGCGACATACTGAGTGCAGGTTGGTTGGGAAACTTGGGATCATCCGATCAAATTTACTTGTGAGTTATGATTTCGGTAAAGTTCAAGGATAAATAATTTTTTATTATTTTATTGTGCAAAGGAATACATTCATATTACCTTTATCGCAATTGTACAATTTTCTCTTTCAACTACCACTATCACTATGGAGTATAGACTATACTTAGTATTTCTAGCATACTTAGAGCAACTGCAGCGGTTGGAGCAGACCATCGAGCAAAGAGCAAATCAGTTTGGTCGTTTAAAAAAAAAAACGCAATGGAAACCTGACTAAATATGATATTACGCTGTTGTAAATAAGCATTAACTATCAAACGCTATACTACAATAACGTATGGTTACACAGACGTTTAACTAGACAAGCGTTATGTTTTTGACGTTCATCTAGATTAGCGTTTTGAACATACGCTCCTGTAATGAAGCGATACGTACTCAAACGTCACTTTACTAAAGCGTATATCTAAACGTTACTGTACTGAAGCGTTTTGATATAAAACATAGAAAAACGTCCTAGTAAAGTAGCGTCAAAACTCAAACGCTATACTAAAACAACATTTCAAAAAAAAAACGCCCACATAAAACAACGTTTGAATTCCTAAACGTTGGTGTAGAGGAGCGTTAACTTTTAAACGTTGGTGTATAACAACGTTAACCTTCGGTCACGTTAGTCTGTAGCAGCGTGAAGAAAGGTCAAGCTAGGTCAAGAAAGGTCAATAGAGGATTTGCTTATGTGTCGTGATTTTAGCTAGGGTTTTATACACGTGTTGGGCATGCTTCCCACTATAAAAAACACACATTACCTTCTTCTTCAACAAAACCACAAAAGAAGCCAAAGAAGCCGCCGATTTTTCCTCCATTCTTCTCTTTCTCCTATTGCCTAAACTGAACGGATTCACTGTCGATTGCCGGTGGCTGCAAGGGACCACGTCAGCACGTTAGCGTAGCGGGACGTTTTAGATTCAGAACCAAACAGTAAGAATCTAAATTTTTTTTTTTTTGCTATTTTAATTTTCAATCTATTTTGATTTTAATGATTATTAGATTTAGTGTATATTCTTTAAAGATTGAATTATTCTTTTTAGTTTTAGGGTGAATATTAAATTTAGTATACATGGTTGAAGATTAAATGATTTTTGTTAGTTTTAGGGTTTTAAAATAATAAATTGAAATTTTAGGATTTGAATTAATTTAGGGTTTTTGGGTTGTAATTTGTGGAGAAAAATAAAATTTACAATTTACTATATTATTGTTAATTACATTATTGTAAATTATATTATTGTTAATTACATCATTGTTAATTAGGGGTGTTGATTTGGTTAATTTTTAGTTTTATAGTGTTTGTAATTCTACTTAATCATTTATGATATTTGAGAATTGTAATTGTGCATGTAAAAATAATATATGATTGAGTAAATTATGAAGTTATTTACAGTTGTTAGTTTGTTTCATTTTAAATTTATGATTTGATTATAAGGGAGTTAGTTTTTGAATCATGATTTGGTGTATGTTGGTTGATTTTAGATGGTTTATAAAAATTATTTTTGAATGTTCAATTTTTAAACTTGAAAATAATTTTTGGGTTATGGTTAGATGTTGATAACGTGAAAATAATGTTAAAAGTGAGTATATTTTGAACGTGAAAATAATATTTTTGTTTTGTTGTTAAATGTTGGTTATGGTTAGATGTTGAGGAAATCCGCATCGCGATTGATCGGTGGAAAAAAAAGGGGCAAGAAAGCCAAATCAACCAACGATACACAAGGAGGTTGTGTTGGTGAAGAAACAGATGATGTTATAGGGTTGGAAACTTATAATATGGTGGAAGATGATAGAGGTCACGTTAGCAGCGATATGACTATTAGGGCAGACCCAAAGACAAAGTACATCCATCGGGGGTCTCTTAAATCGGTTATGCTGGCATATAAAAGTATATCGAAATTCTGCTCTAGAGCGAAATTTATTATTGAAATGGCTGGATGTGACAGATTTTTGGCAATAGATGCTGGTGACTCGTCACATGCCATGATTGATTACATCGTGGAGCGTTTCTGGGACACGACGAACACTTTTCACTTCACATTTGGTGAAATGGGGTTTACACCAATGGACTGGGTGATGTTGACCGGTCTCAGTATTGGGATTGGCGGGCAAATTCCATACGATGAGGATAAGTACACCTTTGAATATGTCCAACAGAATATTTTTACAGAGCTCAAAGACAACAACTATTGTGTAACTTACAATCTTTCAATTCAGTGGCCCTGTGATGCACCAACGGTGGTATTTTTGGGGTCATACTTTACAGAGGATTATTTGAAAGGGGCGCAACATGATGCTACCAAAGCTGAGAGAGTTGCAAAAGCGTTTTGGATGTATGTTCTAGGACAATTCTTTTTCTCTAACGCAAGGAACTATGTGGATGCCGGATGGTTAGCGGCTTTTGAGGATCCAAAACTAATTGGAACTTACGACTGGGGTGGTGCTTGTTTTTCAAAACTATATTCCGCCCTTGCGCAGCCGGTAGGGGACAAAAGTCACTAACCGGACCCTGCCAGATATTAGAGGTAAATTAGTAAATATTTTATTTCTGTTTTAAATAACGTTTGGTGGTAACTTATTCATTTTATTTGGTTTAAAACAAATTGAAGTTTTGGGGTTGCGAATATCTCGGCATACGTCGACCTCACAACCCACCACCTGTGACAGTAACTGTTTGGCCTAGATGTTCTAGGTGGAAGAGTACACGAAAAAAGAGTAATGATATTGTGCGTTCACGGTGTCTTCTGAATGCAATGACTGCCGACGATGTGACATGGCACCCTTGGCGGACCGCAATCCCACTAATACAAAATGACATAATCACGACAGCGGTGGTTCTCTCAAATAGGCGCGTTGTATTTACTTGGAATGGCATCGTGAGTAGTTAATTTATTTTTATAGCATATTTTATTTATTTCATGTTTTATTGTAATAGTTAATTGTCGATAATCATACTTTTAACAGCATAACGTATACCTCGGTGATCGGTTATGGCACCAAAAAAATGATGGCTACCGCATTTCGAGGAACCCCCAGGTCGAGTTAGTGACATCTCTGATGACGACGCTACCCAACTTAAGGAAACCTATGAGGTTGATGTAACTGAGTACCTCCAAGGAGAGGTTACGTATCAGCGGTATTTGGACTATTGGCCATGTTACTAACTCTAACAAGTTTTTCAAACTCGTAGACTGGGATGTGGATACATACGACAGTTTGGGTGGCTTAGTTAAAGAAACCATCAATCAACCTGCTGAACATGTGCCCCTCCCGCCTATAGATAATTGGTCATACGTAAGTTCATTTCTAATATCTTTGTTGTTTAGTTTCTGAATTTTACGGGTTGAGAAGCTCACTGTGACCTATTGTCTATAACAGGGTGAATGTTATGCTTTTGCGCAAGACAGTGCTGACTTTACCCAAGAGTTTAAAAACTTTCATTTGACACAATCGAGGGAAAGGATGGAAGACTTGCGGGAATATAAGAATGAAATCACCAATTTGAAGTTACAACTGTCGCATGCTCGTTTACAAAATCCACCACTTGGTTTTGGAAATTTTTCTTCAACTCTCCCACCGCAAATGTGGAATACCGGGGGTCATGTTCCTTCTTCATCGATGCCTCAGTTTATGCCCCCTCGCTCCTCTCGTGGGGACCAAGACACTAGTTGATAATCATCCTTCTTTATTGCTTACTCATTCCAATGTTCTTTTAAATGACTACTTTATTGACTCCTTTATTGGCATGCAAATCCAACCTTACTTTTCACTTTATCTATAACATTTTATTAACTCTTTTATTGTTTAGTAAATCCAACCTGAATTTTTTCTCTATCTATAAACAATATTAATGACTCCCCAATTCATGTGGATTCTACCGTGTCACCATACAACCAATTTTGAAAATTAAAATAAAATAATTACTTTTTATATTTGTTACCGTTTTCTTACCGTTATGGATTGTTACCGTTGAACAAATCCACCATTCTCATTCCCATCTAGCTATAAATACATGACCTATTGTACCATTCATTCTCATTCCAAATCCCCCATTCTAACATTTCATAAGAAATTTGTCATCTTCGGTTTTCATTTAATGGCGGGTTACGAAAATTTTATCCTCAATGCAGAGAATTTTACACTAGAGGGAGATTTATCAATATGTCGAAACATTGTATTGCATTATCCATCTAGGGGCCATGAACGTCGGATGAATGGTGTAATGAGCATGCAATGGTTAGAAGATACACATGCTAACTTTTGTAATGAAACCGGAAATCCCAACAACAGGAACAGAGCCGGCCTTTTTTATCGATATGTTCAAATCACAAAGGAAGTACATGAATTTTCTTCATTAACTGCCAAGGTGAATGAATTTCGTCCTAGGAATGAAACTGATGATGAAGTTGTTTCTAGATCACTAAAGGAATGGATAAGATGGAAATGTTTTGAATTCATGTACAAACCTCATTTCGAGATCTTAAGGGTTTTGGAAGAATTTAATCCCTTTGTGTTGATTATTCTTCCAAGAAGTGAACCACGTCATCCACGACGTTTTACAAACCAAGCCTTAAGGTTTCATAATTGGTTTACTTAAGTGATTACGTAAAATCTAGTGATTTTTAATATTTCTTTTACTTTGCTTTAGTGTATGCCTTGAATAATTCAACAAAATGATGTTACAAAAAAAGTTACTTTGGAATTGTCAGCTTTTTCTTCTACTCTCATAGCATTCATGTTGGAGTTAATTGCCTGCATGTATTGTCTACTCAAGAGTAAAGAGCACTTCTTATCTCTCGGTAATATCACAACATTGGATTGGTCATCTTTTTGTTGTTAGGTCTTGTCATAGCTTTTTTGTGTCTTTTATTACTGGCTTGCATTGTCTACTCAACCAAAAAATCATAAAAACTTATTTGAATGCCCATGTTATAAATACCTTTCTCTCTATTAAAACCACAACCAAAAGTACAATCATCCTCATACAAAAATACAAAAATCCTCAACCATAACTACAAACCTCCTCTACCATAACTACAAACCTCATCAACCAATGGAAGGAAATCAGAATAACAATATGTATCATGGTTTTTCCTCTTCCTCTTCTTATATTTCTCACAATCATTTACTCATATCTTCCACATCTGATGATGATAGTACTAACCCGACGTCCTCATCAGACGAAAATTCATTTGCAGTTATCCAAAATGAACAAGCACTTATTTTTGGATTGTTCGCTTCTAATATAGACTGGCCAAATACTCGAATCGAAATTGACCGAAAGCGGGAGGAGGGAGCAAGGAAACTATGGAATGATTACTTTTCAAGAAACCCTACTTTTGGTCATATTGTTTTCCGGAGAAGATTCAGAATGCGCAGAGAATTGTTCAACCGTATCTTGCGGGATGTGGTGGGACGTAACCCTTATTTTGTTTAGAAAAAGGATGCTGCCGGCAGACTCGGATTAACACCACACGTTAAGATTACTGCAGCAATTAGAATGTTAGCTTACGGTTGTGCGGCAGATGCAATAGATGAGTATTTAAGAATTGGGGAATCTACTGTGTTGCAAGCAACTCGTAAGTTTTGCCTGACGATTGTGCAGCTATATGGGGATCAGTATTTGCGTAGCCCAACACCTGCAGATTTTCAACTATTGCTTACTCAGAACCAGGCAAGGGGATTTCCTGGAATGCTAGGAAGTATAGATTGTATGCATTGGAAATGGGATAGATGCCCAACGGCCGAATAGGGTGCATACACCGCATACAAAGGCGATGAAAGTATCATCTTGGAGGCCGTGGTTTCACAAGATCTATGGTTTTGGCATGCCTTTTTTGGTATGTCCGGTTCAAACAACGATATAAATATTCTGAACCGGTCTCCTGTTTTCAAAAACATTATAAAAGGTAAGGAACCCACGGTGGACTACGTGGTGAACGGTAACCATTACGATATGGGGTATTATCTTGGCGATGGGATATACCCAGAGATAGCAACCATAATCATGTCGATCAAGCATCCAGATACACTTAAGAAGCGGAAATTCTCAGCTATGCAAGAGGGTGCTCGAAAAGATGTGGAAAGAGCCTTTGGTGTACTACAAAACCAATTTGGCATCGTTAAACAACCGGCTAGAATGTGGAATCCGGACGCACTTGCATATATCATGAAAACAATAATTATTCTGCATAATATGATTGTGGAGGATGAACGTCTACCAGGTGTTTGGCCACATGATTATGATCAAGGGCGCTACGCTGCACCAGTAACTATATCACCACAACAAACTGATGCACTTTCAAGGATGACAACTCACCGACGGCGACAAGCAGTCCATAGCAAACAAACGCACCTTCGATTACGAAATGACTTGATCGAACATTTATGGTCGAATTTTGGTGATGTTTGAAAAACGACTTTTTCAAAAAATTGGTTTTCTAATTGATATCTTTTACTGTTAGTAATTGATTTCACTCGATGCTTATGTGTAGACAACAAATATGAAAGTAATGGTTTTTATTAATTAGAAGGAAAATAATATTGGTTGTTCAGTGTTTTAGGTAATACAAGATTCTCTTCTTTTTCGTAAAATCTCTACTTTCCTAAGCATAACCCACTCTTTTGATACGTCATCCAATTTGGAGACGTCCATCATCATTAATCGATACTCCTCTTTCATTAGGCGATGCTCTTCTTTTGATGCTAACTCGGCATCTCTTTGATCAATCTTCCTTTTAGCACTTTCCGAATAACTGTTGTTGAAGTTTTTTTGGTTATTGATTATTATTTCCAAGGCTTCTGCTTGGGCACTGGATTTTGCTCGTGCATTTTGCTTCAGTTGTTTAGCCTGTTTTTGCCCCATAGGCCGCGGATACGTGTTTGGAATATCTCCTATTTCTTCTTGTCCACTCCATTGACCTCCGCTTGGTGAAGGTCTTTGTAGGTCTTCAGCGCTATTGTCAGAATCTTCTTCAGCTTGCGATGAATCAAATATTTCTGTCGAACGACGGGAATATTTGATATTTTCTATCATAATTGCGTAGCACTCATCGTGCTTAAATGGTTTATCACCATTAGCTTCCCTGATGAGCCGCCTTACTTCCTGTGTCTGTTGTTGTTTAGAAAAACATTAGTGCATCACAATCCATTTCAAAACTTGAACAAGGAAATAAAAACAGGTTTACTTTACCTTTGTTTCAGGACCCCAGCCGGTATGGTGTTCACGTTCCACTTCTGCCTCTTTTGCAGAATAAAGCGCAACATCTTTACTTATTCCTTGAAAGCGTTTTTGAATGGAGGTCCAACTGCGTTCGGCCATTGAAGGTATAACTTCTTTCATCCCGGCTTTGATCCGAGTCCATAATCTTTCTTACGATTGATCAGTACCAACACAAGGGTCTTGAGATATTGATAAATGAATCCTACACATTGTTATATCTTCATTAGTAGTAAAATTTGGACCTCTTGGTTTTGGTTCCATTTTTGATGCTGAGAAAAACTGTTAATGAAAGACCAAAAAAAATTCAGAAAAAACTTGACTTTCTTGTATGAAGTTCTCAAATGAATGGTGGTTGTACATGAAACATTAAAACTTCCTCTATATATAATGCCGAAATCAAACCATTGCAGCAATAAAAATTTGAAAAAAAAAAATAGCCGTTGAACGGGAAAATAACGGTCACATTCACAACGAATACTAATTAACGGCCGGCAACATCAAAAACGCTTTGTTGGGAGAGCGTCTCAACATAACGCTACACTAGGTGAGCGTCTTAAACCAAAACGCTCTTGTGGAGGAGCGTTTCAAACTTAAACGCCTTCTTACAGCAGCGTGAGTGTGTCAACGTCTTCGTGTTGTAGCGTTTTGACAATTAACGCTCTGGCAGAGGAACGTTCATCCCACACGCTCTTCTAGCTTGCCGTTTGTTTAAATTACGCTGTTTTAATACAACGTTTCAAAAACGCTGCTCTAAATAAACGTTTTGATAGACGTCTTTCAGTAATGACGTTTGTGTTTATAAACGTCCTCGTAGAATGGCGTTTTGGGAAAACACTGTCTTACATGAGCGTCAGACTATATCTATGTTTGGTCCGCTCGCTCGACCAAGTTTGGTCGGATACTGTTGAAAATATGGACCAAATACCATATTCACTCGCCCGTTGCGGTTCACGAAAACATACCAAAGACCAATCCTGGTCTTTGCTCGATGGTCTGATCGACCACTGCAGTTGCCCTTAGCGAGCAGATTAACTGCTGTATCACAAGTCCTATTAGTAAAGACGACTTCAACACCTACCTTATCATGAACTAAAAACTTACATTTGGTAATGATGGGTTGATCTTCCACCTTAGCTACTAAAAGGCAGGCATATTCACCTGTTTCTACTGCTTAGATATGCTAAGAGTCTTGATCCATGGTTAGGCTTGAAGTAACCTCTGCTGCTACTAAAAGGCAGGTATAAAATGAACTTATATTCACGGATAAGTGTTCCAGTCACAGTAATCAACAAAAGATTGGACTTTGTGTAATGTACTTGAATAGTTTGAGATTTGTTAAAGTATGAAAGATCTATAATTGTATGTTCTCACATTTGTTAATTTGTTTGATTCCTTTTTCTTCCAGGTATTTAGAAGATGATGGGATTGTAATAGTGTCTCTAACTTTTGTTGGTGTTAAAGATTGACTGTGAGAACATAGAAAGCTTGTAAGGCGACAGATCCTCCATCTGCTACGCCCAACTGGAGTTTTTCATGTACATTCTAATTTTGTTTGAACCATAATATATCAAACATTAAATAGAGATTATGGTACTCCTAAAGATCTGGTGAGAAGAAGTGAAGCTATGGGGAGTACTCAACAATCCGGTTAAGTTAATGGAAGTGATCTCCGTGGAACACCAGTAATGTACATCTATTTTATTTTGATTAGTATAACTATTTTATTTTGAATAGTTTATTGGCTTAATAATCCATAGATTCATTTTTATGGATTTATAAGGCAGCTAAACTATGATATTGTTCTAATACCCAAGTATTTAGAAAATACTCTTCAAATATCCTAAATGGATATTACACCCAAATATTTATTTATTAGTTGACTAAAATATCCCCTCTAAGATTTAGTCGTAGGTTTAATACAGATCGAGCTCAAAAAAAAAAAAAAAGTCCACGTCGGAGGATTTTAGTGCGGATTTATGGAAGACGGTATGGGAAGTTAGTAATTCAGTGTTGGAGGATATGCAGAAAGAAAAGAAGAAAGATGAAATGAAGAGATTTCTTCAGTGTGAAAAAGTTAGAGATATGACTAGATTTGCTAGTGAGATTGGTGTTAGAGGTGATATGCTTAGAGAGATGAGATTCAAATGGGCCACAAAGAAGATGGAAAAGTCTGAATTTTATCAGAATTTTGAGATTGAAGAAGAAAATGCAGCTGGAGAAGAAGGTGTCGAATATGATGGTGTGGATATTGTTGTTGGGGATGGTGGTGGTGAAACTGTAAATGTGGCGGCGACGTTAGAGATTAAACCCAAGGTTGTCTCGATTCCGTAGCAGAAAGGGAAGATTAAGTATAAGATTTACGGGCTTGATATGTCGGATACAAAGTGAGGTGTTGGGTCGATCTCAGGAAGTTAAAAAGATCGAAAAAAATCAAACCAGATTTTTTTCCTGCTTTTGATGAAGAAGACGAAGAACTGAGAAAAGGCAACGCTTTTTTCAACCCATTAGCAGCATTGTTCTTCATCTTTGCAACGTTTATCTTCAACTTCAACGGTTTCTTCAACCAATTAACAACGTTGTTCTTCAGATTTGCAACGTTTATTTTCAGCTGCAACGGTTTCTTCAACCAATCAGCAACGTTTATTTTCAGCTTTACAACGTTTATCTTCAGCTTTATTGTAACAATTAATTTGTAACACCAAAAAAACGTTGCAGATTTCATGTTTTTGTTATTTTTAGTTTTTTTTCTTCTTCTCAAGCATTTTTGAGCCATGTACCAATTTTTTGAGAGTGTTTTTAGAATGATGATACTAGTTTCATACTAGTATAACACATGGATGAAAAAAAATTCAAGCTAGGATGCAACCAGATTCATCATTGCTATTTTCGAATATATTTTTTCAATTTTGTTTTAAACCAGGATGCAACCAGTTTCATCCTAGCTATTATTAGAATATTTTTTTTCAATTTTATTTTAAACCATGATGCAACCAGTTTCATCCTAGCTATTATTCGAATATTTTTATTTTCTTAGTTTAAAAGGATGCATCCAGTTTCATCCTAGCTATTTTTTGAATAAATTTTTCTATTTATTTTAATTCAGGATGCAACCAGTTTCATCCTAGCTATTTTCTTTCGAATTTTTTTTTTCCGAATTTACTATCAACAATGCATCTTGTTTTGAAGAGAATTTAAAATCCTTTCCAAAAACATAAGTTTTATTAAAATCGGATATATATTTTGAGAGTTATGAGTGTTTTGGTGATTTGTTTTTAAATTGGAGAGAGGAAGGATAAAAAAGAAATAATTATAAAAGAGAGGGATATAATTGTCTAAATTTTTTTGTGTCCATTTCACCCATCCTTAATTTTTACAAGTCCATCAGAACCATAAATTAGGGAATCTTGGGCAATAGACCCATTTTCCGTATTCTCTGTTTTTAGATTAAGCGATTTTCAACTCCAATAAAGTATGGAATATGTTTGCTAAAATGTTTTGAATGATTTCCATAACATATTTCTGTTGCTAAAGAGTTATTCGAATAATGTATATGAGGCAGAGGGCGGCTTTATGTGTACACGTGGGCGATTGTTTGTTGCAGTTTATTTTTGATGCGAGTTAGCGGGAATGGTCTCTTTATAATCTTTCTTTATTTCTGTTCTCTCTGATCTTCATGTTTCATCGTCTAAATCTACATTGAACGTAACAGAATAGTCTACCCTGGATAACAATATAAAAATATGTTTTGATTGTGGTTTGATATGGGGTAAATTCTCTTACTATTGTTGTTTTTATTTTTCTTAACTTTTTTTTGGTTTTTTTTTATAGGGCTGAGTTTGGCTGGTTTTTATTTTTCTAGCCGAATCTCAATTTGTTCTTCATCTGTGAAGAACAGACTGAGGTTCGTCTATGAAAAAAACAAACAAACCAGCCGAACCTCAATATATTCTTTATGTAAAAATGGATTCAGTTTCTATTCCCTTATATCCTCTTGGATCTCTGCAGCTCAGGCAATCTCCCATAAAACACCCCAATCTATATATTTACTCGCGTTAAACACCTAATGGTCCTTTAAAGCTCGGCGCCATTGTTCGTTCCTTAACCTCTTGTAGATGTTTTGGGGTCTCCAACCAAAGGCCTTAAGAAAGGTTTCTAGCTTTTTGTAATAGAAATTGTGTTCTTCTTTAATACCTCCGAACGGGGTTGCAAGGACCGAGGATTCATGCTATCCCACTAATGACCAGTTTGCTTGAATGAATGATTCAGAAAAGGGTGCTCTGACATCAATAACTCGGTTGCAAAAGATGAAGTAAGGTTGTTTGGCACAACTTCATTTGGAAAGGGATCTTAAATGTGAGGTCCCTTGGCGTGGATTTAAGAATTTGTCATCACTGATCCAGCCATTTTGCACGAAGAACAGAGTTTTCTCCAAAACATTCTGAAAGAGAAAGACTCGACTTGATAAAGAAAACTTTCATAAGAATCGAGCTGCATCAAAGATGGAATTTCCGTTCATTACTTGGCATGAGCATCTACAAGGGCTCAGCTCGGATAGGATAAGTGCCTCTCGTTTTCCTTTTTTCCTAATTATTGAAGCCTTTCCTTAAGTCACTGGGTAGATGCTTACTCATAGAACTCGACGTATGCACCAGAATTTGATTCATAAACAGATTTTCAGGAAGGAGCTTACTTAGATAAACTGGTGTTTTCACTTTCAAATAAGTTCCAACATCTCGCGGAATTGAGGATAATCAAACAAGTCCCTTTCAAGAGGATGCCTTTTTGTCCTAGTAGAATCTTCCCTTTCAAGATAACTAACTGATATTGAGGAACCTGTTAAGCGCTCAACTAAAAGGTCACGTTTTATACCTATGGATCCTAACCTAGTACAACTTCTCTTTGGACCTAGAATAGTTGCTAATTATGTATCTACTGATCGACCAGATGTACCTGATGAATCAAATTCTGTCCATTTTTCTTTATCAGAAGCTCATCCACCATCTAGACTAAGATAACCAAGTTGTGTCGAAGAAAGAAGGACCGAGCTTTTAGAACATAAGATAAGTTCTTTATATGCGAAGAATAAATTGTGGTTCGGTAAAGAAACAAAAAAAAACTAACCGAACTAGGGTTCTTCTAAGAAAAAAACAAATCAAACCGAACCTGGGTTCGGATAGGAAAAAAATTCGACTCGGTCAAACCTTAATATTTTCTTCGCATAACCAAACCGAATTCATCTATGAAGGAAAAAAAAAACCGAACCTGGATTCGACTAGGAAAAAAAAAACCGAACCTTAATATTTTCTCAAATATGTTCTTTACATGCGAAATTTTTTTTGAAGTTTGGCTAGAAAATATAAATAAAAAAGAGTCATTTGTAGGATGGTCACCCTTTCTTAATTTGTTTTACAAAATGGTCACCCTTTTCATAGTTGTTTACAAAATGGTATTTGTACATCCGACTTAACCAAATTCAATAAAACGTCAAATTTTTTCACCCCTGGTCCCGTTTAACTCTAGTTGCCAGAACCATGGTTAACTGGTTTCACATATGGCACTGACAACTACATGTGGCGCTGAAAAAAACACGTGGCGCTGACAAACACACGTGGCATGTTTCTGTGCCTGGAAAAATGACCGTTCTCCAATAGTCACATTCAATTTCTTTATATAACTGCCCTTACCTGCAGACATTTTACATATTTTCTAAGAAACACCATAATCAATTCATACAAATACAAGCCTAACATGCTTAGAATGGGTGGAGGCAAGATGGAATGGTGCAACAACAGTCTAGGGGAGACATCAAGCAGCAACAACAATATCAGTTATTGCTCATTGTGTGAGACAAGTATGCATGAGCCTATTGATTGTCCCTGGGTTTATTTTAGGTGCAATATTGTACCTTATAATGGTGTAAGGAAGCTGTTGAAAGTACAAACTGGTGATCAACTTGGTGAGAAGTTATTCAGCGCTTTATATTCCTATACTTTGAGTGGTTTGCAGAGGCTACAAACCATGGAAAAGCAATACAAATTCATCTTCCAACTCCACTTCCTGCTTTGTTTATGGTGACAAGAGCCATATTTTAAGGAACTGTCCATGGGATAATCAAGCCTGCAAGAAGAAGAAATGTAAGAGAAGAGTACAATTAAAGATATGCAACAATAAACATAACTATAAAATAGCTTACCTCAAATGAAGTAACTGTATGGATTTTCAATGGGTTTTTGATGTTGTTTTTGATAAAGCAAAATCTAATGTAAAAGCTTCAACCCTGAAACTGGCAGAAATATGCAAGCAAAGAAGCAATCTAAATATGTAATGTGTAATGAGGAGTAACAACCAACTATAATAAAGTAAGCGTATCATTATATTGCTAAAATAACTACATATAGGTCTGATCATATAAAAAAGTTTAAACTGAAATCCCAAATAGCATAAAAGTCATCTACAATGTAATGTATACCAGCAACATCCATTCAAAAATCAGGAAACAAAAGGAAAAAAAGGTTAATAGACCATCTTCTTTAATCACCACAAGCAACTAGTCTTCATTGAGTAGTAGAGAACGTCACTTTGCTTGTTTTCTTTGGTTTAGGAACTTTGAAGGTCTGAGATAAGGTCTGACTCACCCTAACAATACCATGGATGGTCTGGCTCAATGTTTTTTGTACATATCTACCACCAGACCTACCTCCTCTAGATCCTTTTCCACCCGTTGATCCCCTGCCACCCCTAATAGCTTGTGAAGATGATGCAGTTGTAGGTTGAGAAGAAGATCCACCAGCAGATGAAGATGATGCAGATCCTCTTCTTCTTCTTCCTCTCCCCCTCCTACTAGTGCTCCTACTTGTACTCAGCTCAGTTGGATCTGGGTAAGAAATGTTGTGACTTCCTCCTTCCACCATAGTTCTCTGTCTCTTTCTTCTTTGGATTAGATCCAACTTATGCACCCTAGAAGGTCCTTGTATTATGTCCATAGTTCTTACATCTTCTGCAAGTTCTTTGCTTCCTCTCAGTGTAAACTTCATCAAAGGCTCTTTTCCTTTTCTTAGTAGACCTCCCTGGTTTTCTCATGTCTATGGGTGGGTTGATCACAACCTGTGGCTGCAAACAATGGAAAAAGATAAGAGAGAAGACCATAACTCATATATATATATACATTATACATAAAGAACCCTAACCCCTAATCTTTAAAAATAGTTTATTTCCAAAAAAGTGCAAGATTCCAAAAATAATGTACTTAAATAACATAAAAAGACAATATAGGGTAAGGGGTAAAACAAGAACCCCAAAAATAAAAGTAAAATAAAGACTACTGACCCTGCTCCAATATCCTCTTCCAATCAATAACCGCATCTCAGGACCTTAAGTTGCCTTGTAAGTATCAACAAGATAGAAATTACTGTAATAACTGCACAAACCAATAAAACAAATTCATTAGAGGAAGTTGCTGCAATAACTACAAAAACCATAAACAAATTCAATTCATTAAAGACAACTACAACTAACTGTTAAAGAGAACTCACTAATCCACTCTCATGCCTTTGAGTACACACACAACATGCTAACAAGGAAGTCCTCTAAGCTGCCATTGAAGACAACTACAAGTCTTATTAACTACATCCACTTGAAAAACAACATTGCTAATGACATACACCTCATATAACCTATCAATAACAACTTCATTGACCCTAAATTTTCCACAACAAAGTTGCATCTTCTCAATCAATGCTACTGCAGTTGTCACCAACTTACCATTTTCCCAATTTGCACAAAAATTTCTTCTTTTGAAGAACAAGCCCATAAGAAATTGTCCATACATCATTTCAAGTGTACAAATAGGATTTTCTCTTAACTTCTTAATCATGTTATTAAATGATTCAAAAAAATTATTGTTGATGTGTTTACAGTAACTAGAAGTGTCAAAAAAGGCCCAAGACCACTGATGTGGGTTTTCCTTCATCATATAGTCTGCAACTTGGGAAGATAACTTCAAAAGATCATCCATATGGGCATAACATACAATTCTAACACAAATTGGCTTCAATAACATGACATGCCATTCCATACAAACAAACAGCAAAACACAACAGTTAGGAAAACAAGAGTAAATACCTTTTAATGCCTTTCCTTGTATCATTTTGCAGCATTCCATACAAGGTAGTGCAGCTTTGTCCCTTTGAAGTGTGTTTTAAAATTCTTGTACATATGCATGATTAACACAAAATACTCAAATCCCATGAAAATCCTTAAAATTAAGGTACACTATAAAATCAACTTAATAAATCAAGTTTTTGGATATATTAAGACTTACCAAAAGCTGTACTGTGGTTATGCTCAGGAAATAACTTTGTTACTGACTCTAGCAGGCCATTTTGTCTATCTGAGATGAAAGTTAGCTTCCTCCAGAATGGTTTACAATAGTGGCTTCAATACTTTCAAAAATAAGTGCCAATTTTCCCCAAATTTATTCATGCGAACCATAATTGCCAATGGCACTATCCCATTCTGTGCATATAAAATAGTTGATGCCATTAGACATCCATCAAACTTTCCATTCAAATGGCAGGCATCTAGACAATTACTGGTCTACAACCATCATTAAAACCTTTAAGTGGAGCTGCAAAGGCAACCATCATGGACTCAAAATAATTGTCCTTACTGCAACATAAAAAACCACACAAACATTAGAAAAATAAGTTCTTAACTTGATAAAGTACATATATAACTTGATGATTTAGAGAGTAGTTAAAAACTCACCTAGTGAACGTGTAGTTTGTAAAAGAACCAGGATTAGTTTCTTCTACTATTTCACAAAAGGCAGGAACCGGTGAATAAGATTCATCATAACTTCCATTGAGCCTTTCTAATATCATTGTTCTTGCTCTCCAAGCCACATGATAAGGTACACTAGTATTGTCAGTGGTAAAAAAATTGATCTTTGAGACTATAAGGTAATGGTATTGAATCTATTTTCTTTAACTTGTCATACAAATACTTAGCTCCAAATTGTGCATTTGCAGCTTTGTTCCTGCTCTTATGATCTGTTTTGCATGTATGCTTTAAGTTAAACCTCCTAATAGTGAAAGTTGGTTCACCACTGGCAACACTTAACCAAATAAAGAACTTGCAGTCTTGAGACTTATGAAACTTGCATATAACTTTAATCCTTTCATTGTCATAGGGTTTAAGCTTGTACTGAAATCCTTTCTTAATGGCATAACTGATGTGTTTTAGAAATAGTGGTAAGAGATTCGATACTCAGACTTGTAAAGATTTGATTTTTAAACATTATTTTTAATACTAAAAATAAAGAAGATTAAAGTAAAATTGATTTCAAATTATGGAAAGAATTGAGACTAAAGATTCCACCGTTAGACAATTTTTCAAGTGAATTAACATCAATAATTATCTTGCAATTCATATATTCAATTTATTCAAAATATTGCCAAAGTTAGATTTTCAAAATAATAGTTGTAAATCAAAAGTATGAGACATCAAAAGCTCTAAACTAAGCATGACCCATCAAAAGAAAACACAACTAATTGATAAAAATCATTTTTTCAAATTTAATTCAAAGCAAATAATCATATAAGAATTATAAAAAATTAATAAAATAAGAATTACCACTTTATTATTGGAAAAATGACTTTCTCCGTCGCCCCAGTGATGGTGTTTAGCTCGTTGGAAACACTCTCAAAATAATTGTTCATAGCTCAAAAAGTGTTTACAAAGAAGAAATAAAAATAACACAAAAGGTTTGCTACGATTATAAGTGTTGCAGACTGTGTTTTCTGTGTGGCTGAAGAGAATAGAAAACACTAACAACAAAGTACGGTTCCTGGACGCTGAAAAATTATAAAAGAAAAGGTGACAGAATTAACGACTGTTTTCTCATGTAGTTTGTTCTTTTTCCTCTTCTTCACCAGCATAAAAAAAAATTTCTCTGAAATTTTTCTCTCGACTCTGCATGCGATTTTGTTCTTCCTCTTTCCTTTATACAGGAGTACTAAACCATAATAACCTTTATTAACCGATAAGGACCCAAAGAATTAATCCAAAACAACTTGGAATTTGTATTGATCCAAAACAGAAAAGAACTCTCTTTTCCGGCTCTCTCACTCGATTTCCACCCATGAATCACGACAAGCAACACTCAGAAGTGACGTGTTTCGATATATTTTGACTTCTTGATCACTTTGAGATATAAAACAACTTCCTAACTCCCTTAAAACTCGATTTTAAATAACTCATATTCACTTTTTTTACGTAAAGAAGTTTCTTCCATGAATTATCGGGAATGGCTAATTTTTCTCAATTCCAACTCAGGTAGCAATCCCAGTGATCGTCACGACTCATAACAAATCAAAACTGTTGAGAAAATCCAGCTAAATCCCGTCTCAAACCAATTCAGATAGTTCAGGAAAGCCATTTTCTGAATTTGAACTCAAGAGAATGGACGCCTTTAGTAATTCTGATGGGTGCCCTTATCAACTTTGGTGGGTGCCTTTATCACTTTTTGTGCCGATTTTTTCCACAAATGTTTATTTTTCCCTAAAATACTTACAAAGACATAAAAACCCATAATAAGTACAAAATCAAGCACTAGTAGAATAGAGAATTGAGCACAATTTAGACACATAAATGTGTCTATCAATAACCCCTGAGATGCTTCTTGAAGTCAGCTTTATCCATAAACTGCATCCTCACAAACAATGTTTCTACATCATAACATAACTGGAATGCCATCATCATCAGGAAAAAACTCTATATGATTATCTGCATCAACATCTACACACCACACTTCCTCAAACTGATTATACGATGGATATTTCTTCACATGCCTTAACTCTTCAGGTCCTTGCTCTTCATGTCCTTGCACTTTTTTACTCCTACAAGTACATTCACTTTCTTATCTTAGTTTATAATACACAAATAAAACAAATTGGTATAAAACAAAAAAGAAATTGAGGAATTACCTTCACTTTCAGAATCAGAGCTAGAAATGTCACCATACTAGTTTGAAAGTGGATTTGCATCTTTACCATCATAAATAACAACTTATTTTTCTTTTGTACCACTCTGATCAACACCACTCTCTTCAACACCACTCTGTTGACTCTGATGCTCACCTACAAAATCACAAGTCACCATTCACTCAACTAAACAACACAATTAAGTAGATAAGTAAAATGTAGAAAATATAGGAGAGAAACCTTACTTGCTTTGTTATAATTTTGTGGATGTACAAAATCCCCAAAGTTAAGTCCCCCAAAGTAATTGTTTCACAAACTCACAATAAACCTCAATACCCATTTCTTCAGTATCTGAAACTGTACTTCTAGGATCATCAATGGGATGCAAGACATCTTCTTGATCATTAGTTAGTTGAATGTTCTCATACTCCATCTCAGCTTGTTGTGATTCAATACTAAGTACAACATCCTCATAATTGTCCACGTTATTAACAAACAACCTTTTTCCACTGCTACTACACCTACTCATTGCATCAATGGAACTTAGCAACAAGCCTTGGACTTCTTCTAACCAATTGTAGTGATGTACTGTACAAGATCTTCTTCTTAAGTGTTATACACATATCTGGATCAAGTCTGACTGGTGAATTAGCATAGCCAATGCATGTTATTGTATCTCTTCTAACCTTGGTAGGTGTTTGATACATATTTCCATGCCCATAACTTGAAGGCCATCCATCACCAGGAGGAAACTTCCTATCACTAATATTGCACCATAAATGTACATAGCCATCATCCTGATCAATAACCTTGTCCCACGTATCATACCAATGATCATCATTAATCATATACTCTGGTACATCAGTGATCCAAATCACTTCAACTTTTTTATTTGCTGGTAAGTTAAAGCAATCATGGACTAACTCACAAAAATGAACTTAAGCCTCCAGAATAGATATCCACTTCAAAACACTTAACTTTATTAGTCATAAACCATTCTACCATAAACTTCATAGTATGGTACTTCATATATTTCTTGCATACACATCAAACAATTACTAACAGTAAACAAAAGGGAAAAGATGTTAACAATGATAGAACCCTATAAACAAATTTATGCATAAAACCCCCAAATTAAACAGTTAACAAAAATTTAGGGTTTGAGAAGAAGAAAAATCCACAAATTACTATTTAGGGTTCTAATAAAATCGAGAAATCGAATTCGAACTGAGAAATCCATAAATTTCTATCTAATAAATTTGTCTAATAAAAGAAAAAACAACAACCAATTAAGAAAGTTAGGGTTTAACAAAAAAAATCCCCAAATCTAAAAACTAGGATTTCTGAATCGAGTAAAATAACAAAGATTTTTACCTGTTAATTTTTGTGAACATCTTGATAATTAAGATAAACCCTAGCACTGCTTTAGTAAATCGCGATGAAAAAGAACACTACTACTTAAGTTAATGGTGATTACTTAAGTTAATAGTGATGAAGAAAAATACGAGATGAAGAAGAACTTAAGATACTGAGTTAATGGTGATGAAGAAGAACGCGAGATGAAGAACACAAATCTACCAGAACCCTAACTCAGTTTTGTCCCTACCTCTCACACTTAAACAAAGCGAAAATAGAAACGTCTGTAATGAGCTTCTCTTTCTATTTTATAGTTACAACCGTTCTCTTTGATCCAACGATTGTTATTAAATCTTGATAAAAGTCCTGATCCAACTGTCTACTGTTATTAACCGGATGGGTATAACCGTAAAATCAATTTTCGGGAACAGTCACGTAATTTTACAACCTGATTTAACTCTGAACGGTGTCATAACGAGACCGTTAGCTCAAGTGTGACTCTTTTGCAAAGAGTTTGTAATAGTAGGACCTTTTTGTAAACCGATCCTTAATTATATGATTGTTTTTGATAATACCTTTTAAAACCTAGACGAACCTAATAAAAATTAAAATTAAAATAAATAAATAATAATAAAAAATAAATAAATAAATAAAATAATATTATTAACAAATAAAATATTTATAAGGATAATAACGTAATTTAAATAAAGGGTAATTTAGTCATTTACTAACTTTAAAACACTTCTTATCACCAAAGGATAGATGGACTAATCATTTAAGGTCCCTAATAGACAATTAGTCCTTACCAGGCTGCTTACGTCACTAATAAACATATCCAGGATAACATTATCATTGCTCATGAGTTGGTTCACTCCATGAAAAAGAATAGAAAAAAGGATAAGTGGGGTGTCATGGGATTAAAATTTAACATGTCGAAGGCTTTTGACAGAGTTGAGTGGTCTTTTCTTATCGATGTGCTCAAAATCTTTTGGGTTTTCTACACATTGGTGTGATTTAATGTTTCAATGTATCATTACTACAAGTGTGTCTATTTTGCTTAATGGTTCTCCATGTAAATCTTTTAGACCAACAAGAGGTCTGAGACAGGGTGATCCATTGTCTCCATACTTTTTCATAATTTGCATGGAATCTTTTCTTAAATACCTTTGTCATGCGGAGAATAACCATTTAATTCAAGGTTTTAAGGTTACTCGTGAGGCCCCTAGTGTTAGTCATTTTCTTTTTGATAATGGTTTTCTTATCTTTGCTGAAGCCTGTCACTCGGATGCAAGTAATCTTATTAGTTTGATTAAAGATTTCAGTCTTATCTCTAATTATATTATCGATTTTCAAAAATTTGGTTATTTCTTTAGTAACATTGTTCATCCTAATCATGATATTTCTCTCATTAGGTCTCTAAATGTGAAAAAGATTGCCCTAAATGAAAAATATTTAGGTATTCCTATTTTTATTTCTAGATATAAGGTGAACACTTTTCATCATCTTAATGACCAGTTTGACAAACGTGTTGCTAAATGGAAAGGAATTTTTTTGAATTAAGCAGGTAGGTTTGTTCTTGTTCAACATGTGTTAAAAGCCTCCCCATTTATCACATGAACACTTTTTCCACTCCAGATAAAATCATCCATAAGATGGATCAATCTCAAAGAGATTTTTGGTGGGGAAAATCCAAGCCAGGAAGCTTGTATCTGAAACAGTGAACCAAAATTTCTTCCCATAAACTTCAAGGCGGGTTAGGTTTCAAAAACCTAAATCACGTTAATCTCTCTTTTCTTTCTAAAACTGCTTGAAATTTGATTCATTCTCCTCAAGATTTATGGGTTCAGATTCTTAAGTGTAAGTATTTCAAAAATGGCAATCCAAATCATTATAATAAGAATTCAGTTTGTTCTTATGTTTGAAAGAGTTTACGTTATGGTGTTGATGTAATAAAATTATATAAACCACAAGTATATAGCTATCAATGAGATAGTATATAAAAGACGGGTCGATCCACTGGGACTAAATAATTTTTTATTGACAATTTTTATCAAATAACTAAGCTAAAAAGATTAAATAAGAAAATATTAACTAATACTAATAAAACAAATAAATAACCAAATTTGAAGAAAACTGGGGTTTTCGGATTCCACCAACTAGATGATGCAAAATCCTTATGCATTATTTAAAAAGTACTTTTACTATGACTCGAGACTATCTAGGACCCAACCAATCCATTTCGGAAAATATTACGTTAAAATTACTATTAGAGTGGTAACTAGGTGTAATAATAATTATTTCGTTTGAGTGTTAACTAGGAGTAATAATAACTAATATGTACCCTATATATATGAAGCGTCTCTTGCTTCTCTAGGGTAAATTATAAACTTCTTATAAACAGAACCCTAGTTCATTCTCTTTCATGGTATCAGCCGCCGAGTGAATTTCAGGGTTTCTGCTTTTAAGTTTTACTTCATCTTTCTATCCAGCAGAAACCTTCATTCTTCATCTCTTGCTTCTGCCGCTACCCTCTCTGAGTCTTCATCTCTACTAAAAAATTTTCTCACCCAAATAATCACTCCATGGATCCATCAACTGTTCCTCAACCTCATTATGAATCTACTACAACCTTACCTTACACAAACATAGCTCACTTTATTTCGATCAAACTAGATGAAACAAATTATTTGGTCTGGAAATCACAAATATCTTCTATTCTCATCAGCACAGATCTATTCGGTTATCTGAATGGATCTGTTGTTGCTCCACCTTCTACAATCTCTATCGATGGTGTTGTTCAATCGAATCCCTCCTATCTGAAATGGTTGAAGTGGGATCGATTCGTGACAGTTGTTTGAATGCAACTTTCACCAACACAATCTCTACAGATGTTCTAGGTTGTGCTACTGCTGCTTCTGTTTGCTCCTATTTGTCTACAAATTTTCAAAACCAGTTTTTGGCTAGAAAATCTATGCTTAGAAACACTTTATTTAATATGAGGGTCCAAATACATCTCTGATTTTCTCCAAGATATTAAGTCTATTACTGATTCCCTAGCAGCCATTAATGAACCAGTATCAGCTAGTGATCTCAATATGCACATCCTAAATGGTTTAGGAGCTTCCTATAATGATTTCATAGTTGCTGTTCAAACTAGGGATACAGATCTGTCGTTTGGTGATCTTAAATCGCGTCACATCAATCATGAACAGTGGTTGAAAACTCAACAAATAGAAACCATTTCTACTCTAAATCAGTCGAACCCCTCAGCGTTTTTCACAAAACGAGCCCCACAACAGTATAAATCTGCTTTTCGAGATAAACATCAAAATCACTTTGTTGATTATTCCTTCATGAAATGTCAGATCTGTAAGCAAGTGGGTCACTCTACCATCAAATGCAAGTTTCGCTATATGCCATCTCCTTATGGGCAGTCTTCTCCCAAGGATCCCGCTCAACCCCATCCACATGCGAACCACTATGTTCAGGTTCATACAGCCTCTTTTACCGAGATGCCTTGCTTTCCTGCTGCTGCAAACTGGTTACCGGACTCTGGTGCATCTCATCACATCACCAATGATCGATCTATGCTTACCAACACATCCATATATCAGGGATCTTCTCAGGTGATGGTGGGTAATGGTGTTTTTCTTCCGATTACTCTTATTGGTGATTCAATTTTACATACATTTCACAGCATCTTTCCAGTTGTCCAATGTATGTTATGTCCCCAATATTCAGCAAAATCTGATTTCGGTTGGCCAGTTCACGGATGAACACAACTTTGCTTTTTCATTTTCTCCATGGGGTTATGAAATACATGATCTTATTACAGGACAGACCCTTGATGAAGGTTTGAAGACAAACAACCTCTATCCAATTTCCACATCTTCCACCAATACCCCTGTTGTCTTCGCCTCTGTTGCAACACCTTTCTCTGTTTGGCATAACAGATTGGGTCATCCTTCTGAGAAGATCGTTCACAAACTAGACCAAAACAAACAAATATCACTGTCTTCTCCTAAATCGGTTTTTCTCTTCCCACCCTGTCAACTTGGCAAAAGTAAAAGACTACCTTTCTCCCTGTCCTCCATTACCTCTGATGCTCCTTTGTTTCTAATTCATTGTGACATATGGGGTCCTGCTCCTTAATTATCCATTATGAGTTATCGTTATTACATTCTTTTTATTGATGATTTCAGCAGATTTCACTGGATTTATCCGATGAAGGACAGAACCGAGAGTGTAACTTGTTTTCAGCACTTTAAAACGATGAATGAGAATTTGCTCTCTTTGAAGATAAAGGTGTTCACTCTGATGGTGCTCTTGAATTGGAAAAAGGCAGGTTCAGGGAATTTCTGGATGTTTCTGGCATAACCTTTATTGCTTCATGTCCAAACATTCCACAACAGAATGGTGCAGCAGACAGGAAACATCGCCACATCACAGAGGTTGGTCTCACAATTTCAGCACATGCTTGTCTCCCGAAGCAATTTTGGTTTGACTCTTTTCTCACAGCAACATATCTAATCAAAAGGACACCAGTTAAGTCTCTTCACTTCATTTCCCCTTTTGAAGTCTTATTTTCTAGGCCTCCTGATTATTCACTTCTCAAGTTTTATGAGTGTGCATGTTATCCTTACTTAGGGGCATATAGAAAAGACAAACTTAGCAACAAATTATCCCAGTGCACCTTCATAGGTTACAGTCAGCACCATAAAGGATACAGATGTTATGATAACATCACCCAGAAAATATATATCTCTAGGCATGTTATTTTTGATGAAATGTTATTTCCTTTCTGTAACTGCTCCAAGCCTGTGCCTACCACTCCACCATCAGTTGATTTGATAATACCTCAACCTGATCCTCTGTCTGTCACCCAACTAGAGCCTGCTGCCATCAATGACCAACCTGTCCCTATTACCCCATTGGTAGAACCATATTTACACCATCAAATGCTTACCAGATCCAAAAGTGGTATTACCAAACCCAAATATCTGCCTGATTTTGTAACACATTACTCAATTCCACATGCAATGCATTCTACTGTATACACCATCATTCCACCTGAACCAAAGACATACAAAACAATAATTAAATATAAACGTGGGTCATTGCCATGGATAATGAGTATAAGGCTCTCCAACAAATGGAACTTGGATTCAGGTTCCCTATGAGTCACACATGCATGTGCTTGGATGCAAATGGGTGTATCGTCTAAAACTAAAAGCTGATTGCAGTGCTGATAAATACAAAGATCGACTAGTTGCAAAGGGATACTTGCAGCAAGATGGCCTTGATTATAATGACATTTTCAGCCCTGTTGTCAAGCCAACAACAATCAGGACAGTTTTAGCCATCGCTCTCACAAATAACTGGCTCATCAAGCAGCTGGATGTTTCAAATGCGTTTCTTCATGGGGATCTGAAGGAAACAGTCTACATGGAACAGCCATAGGGTTATGTTAATCCTGTTAATCCAACTGCTGTTTGTCTACTCAAGAAATCTCTATATGGCTTAAAGCAAGCACCCCGTGCTTGATATGATAAATTCATTGGATTTCTAACTTCTATTGGTTTTGTGAAAGCTGCCACAGATCATTCCTTGTTCATTCATGTTTTTTCTGCTTCTATTGTTGTTATTCTCTTGTATGTGGATGATAATCATACTTGCAGGAAATTTGGAAAACTTCATTTCACTATTGCTGTCTCAACTGAATTCAATTTTTACGATGAAAGATTTGGGTCCTTTGCACTACTTCCTAGGTATAGAAGCTGATTTACACTCTAAGATGGGGTCCATTCTTCTAACTCAAAAGAAGTACACCATTGACCTACTCAATCGTGCAAATATGCTTGACTGCAATCCCTGTCAGACACCAGTCACGACTGATAAGAGGGTCTCTGGCTCAGCTGGGACTCCATTGCCTGATCCCCTTGACTTCCGGAGCTTGGTTGGTGCTCTCCAATACCTAACCTTAACCATACTTGACATCACCTTTGTTGTCAAATATGTTTCCCAATTCATGCAGGCTTGATAAGCGCATAATTCATACATTTTTACCGCCTAATTTATATTTGTTAGCACTTATGATTTTACTAATTTATAATTTTATTGTTTTAATAGGTAGTTCGTATAAAATCCGAAGTTATAAACTAAACATGGTAAAACAGGTGTTAATTGGTGTGTCCGATGAGATGCAACCAAATGCTCGTGACAGAAAGAAAAGTGTTAGACAGAAGAGAGTGTCATATGCTGGTTCGGTTGAATTCAACATGACTAATATTTGGTTTTGTCTGGTGTTAAAGGCTATGAGTTGATGACGTTGGGCTATTGATTATCACGGGAAGGCAGGCTTTGATTGGAGTAGGTGCTGTTGCTGCTCGGTTAAAAGAAGTGAGTGTAAGTGCGTCAGGTGCTGTTGACTTCGGAGAGTAAAAGCAAGAAGAAGAATGGTCAGGTGGAGAAGAGGGATAGGTAGAGTAGGCTGATGATGTGAGATGTTGGGTGTTGAATGAAATGAGTGGCAAAGAGCACGTGAAGGTTGGATAAAGAACGCTAGCTAGGGTGCAGGCTTCATGATGTAGTAGAGAGTGATGATGGGGACAAGAAGTACAATGGATTAATGTGTGGCTAGTAGGTGAGAAAGTTAGGGCTAGGGTTAGGTTGTTGACCGATTGGATAGGAAAGAAAAGTATAAAAGGACTGTACTTTGTGACGTGAAAAAGGGCATCTTCTTTTCGGTCAGTTTTAGTGTGTACAAGAGGCGGCTGTTTTCACTAGTCTGGGAGGCAGACGAATTTCGGCAGAGAGATTTTTCTGCTGTGTACTTTTGAGGGGACGGGAACAAAGATCAAGGGAGGAAGATCATCTATTTCTGGGTGACAACAGTGATACGGTTTAATCTACCTTTACTTCTATCTATTTATTTTTTTTATGGGTTTTAAGAAACCCATCTCTATGTCTAGCTAATTAATTTTTAGCTAGGATTTAATGTTGAAACCACTTACAGTTTTAGATCAATTAAATAAAATATTTGATACAGACCATTATGATTTGAATAGATCAATTCCATGATTTTGATTTATTGAATTTCATTAAAGAATTGTGACGTCTTTTTATGGTACATGCTTGGCCTAGGTTTTTGATGTTCCATGCTTCTGGTATTCAATTGTTATTTTGAAAATCTACTTGTTGCAAATATATTTGTCTACTTATTTGATATTTCATGCTTGGGTTAAATCCTTTGATGGGGTATGCTTAGAATATCCAGGTATTATTTGTGGACCTAAAATTAGTTTCGTACAATTTTCTCGCTATCGCAATTTTATGGTGTATGCTTGAGACTAGGGCTTTTTGATGCACCATGTTTAGGGCGTCCCAGTGATATTTGCGACTCTAAATATTCATGAGTTATGTTTCACTTCAGTAATTAAAAAGAAATAGTGTTGGATACTGAAAACCATGGTTACCGACTCTCTCTACTTAATTATTTTATTAGTTTAGTTTATTTTATTATTTTATTTATAAACCTAAAAATCCCAAAAATATTGTTTCTGGTTAGTTGATTAGAGATATTAATTTCAGTATTTCCCCGCTCTCTGTGGGTTCGACCCGTACTTGCCGTTGTCTACCAGTTAGACGCCGTGCGATTGCG
>JAJJMC010029784.1:4094519-4181596 GCA_023531435.1 Papaver californicum | reverse complement strand
CGACCCGTACTTGCCGTTGTCTACCAGTTAGACGCCGTGCGATTGCGATTATTATATATAGGGTAATCTAAAATCCCATCAAGGCTCCATCAGACTTACACTTGCAGCTGGTCAAAAGTATTCTCCGCTAGTTAAAGGGATCAATTGGTTCAGATATTGTTATCTCTGCAGGTGACAAGACTAACATAAGTGGTTACTCAGACTCCGACTGGGCTGGATGCCCGGACACCAAAAGATCCACAACCGATTACTGTGTTTTTCTTGGCAATTGTCTGATCAGCTGGTCATCGAAAAAGCAGTCAACCGTGGCGAAATCTTCAACTGAAGCGGAGTATAAGGCAGTCAGTATGCTGCCTTCTGAAGTACTGTGGCTATCACAAATCCTCACGGAACTGCATATCACACCCCAAAAGCCATCCACCTTGTACTGTGACAACCTAGGAGCAAAGTTCCTTGTATCGAATGCCAGTTTTCATGCACGTATAAAACATATTGAAGTTGATTACCACTCGGTACGTGAACTTCTTGCATCTGGGGATATTGTGGTTGTATTCCTGCCCTCTGAAGCACAACTTGCAGACATCCTAACGAAAGGCCTCACTGCGTCTCGTTTCACTTCGCTAAAGATCAAACTGATGCATTCAAGTAGTATAACATCTGTTTGAGGGGGAGTATTAGAGTGTTAACTAGGTGTAGTAATAACTATTTTGTTTGAGTGTTAACTAGGTGTAATCATAACTAATATGTACCCTATATATATGAAGCGTCTCTTGCTTCTCTAGGGTTAATTAGAAACTTCTTATAAACAGAACCCTAGTTCATTCTCTTTAAATTACATTATAACTTTTGTTATACCAAAACGTTATAACCTCCTTCGCTTATAAAATATTAATAGCCGAAGGCTATTCAAAACGATTAAAGAACAAAGCAATTATTGAAGAGAAACTAATAAACATTTAAGCGGGGGTTTCTCCTCTTCCCTAACTAACCGTTTTTCCCAAAGAGTTTTTTTTTCCAGAAACTTCTTTCTTTTTCTTCATCCCTAACCTAGATTTGCTCGTATTTGTCGGGTAGATCTAAATAATATTATATAAGTATCTCCTAATAGTATTTAATTATTATATCTATAATAAATTATAAATCCTATTTGGGTGATTATCAGAATATTTTTATATCGAATATTCTGTATAAGACAATTAGATTATTTATTATATATCTCCCTAATAACTTCATATAGCCCTGAAGGCGTTTTTATCAATTGTCACAATCGTTTCAAACATATATCCGAGCGCGATCTATATCGACTTGACGTAGATCTACAAATTTATGAAGATCCATGGCTACGAGATATAATCGTGATTTCGATGCATAGTGCAAATCACTCATCTATAAGAACATTTAGTCTGAATGAAGAAGACAAAAATTTCTTAATGAAGAAAATTTCAAATGGTGGAATCTGAATATTCATACCATCCCTAAATTGATCTCTTCAATAAAATACATGTGTTTAATACTTTTATATTTTTATATTTTACTTTATATGTATTCGATCCGTATAAACAATGTTATTTAATACTATATAAAATAATAAGAATTTCTCATGTTCCTTAAAAAAATATTTAAACTTAAACGAATATTTATTAAAGAGGATATAAAATTCTAACAAATTTTTTAGCTTTCTCCTTGATCACGGTATAGCTAGCTCCATTACCAAGAGTAAAGAAAAAGAAAAAGAAAAAAAAAAAGAATATAAAAACCCTAAGACTAATGCTACAGTCGGCCACCGGCTCTGTCTATCGTCTGGCCGTCGCAGCCTCCCTCTTCCTATGCGACGATATTTATAAGTCTCAAATGAAACCTAATTACCTTCTTCCATGAATCCCTGTATGCCATGTGTCATGCCAAACTCTTCCATTTCCATTACGAAGACCATACTTTCCCTTTGCAATCCTAATTTGATAATAGAGATACTTTTCTTCCATTGTGCACGTAGAACCGTCCGAAATTGGATTGATATTACAAGATTTTATCTGTAGTAAGATTGTATGCATTTACTCGATCCATTGAGCCCACAAGACAACTTTTAGCCGTTTTCCTCCTGAGATCCCATTTTATTCTTGCACCAATAGAAATACTATAAATACTAAATTTAATACAAAAATAGACACCAGCAATATATACAATATGGGAACTAATAAAGATATAATTATGCATCTATTAGGTATTGACTTTATAGTGGAAAAATCTATTTGGGAAAGAGTTTCTATTTTTGAAGGTCATTGTATTCCAATAAAATCTATTTGGGAAAGAGTCTCTGTTATTGAAGGTAATTGGATTCTAAATTTTTCTCACCTTATTAGCTATTTGACGTAAGATATCAAATACTTTCTTCATTTTTAGAAAAAAGTGTTACTGTCATTTTTTAATTGGATCTATTTTTAGACTAAAAGAAAAAAATGATAGTAACGTTTTTCTAAAAACAGAAGAAGTATCACTTATCAGATTTGTTTTGATTCTTTTTTCTATCTAGGTGAGGTGGTAAAGGTTAAAAACCATTTCTCTCAAACACATCAGTGCAATCAACCGTTGTTATTCAACTGTTAATTAGCGGGTCATGCAGCATTTTAAATTAAAATGGGTCAGGCGCGTCCTAGATTTTTGGAAAAAAGATTTAGAGGGATTTTTATAGGGCTGCACAACGGGCGTGTGGGTCGGTTTTGGGGTAAAATCAACTACCAACCCGTCTATAGACGGGTTTTCATTTTTAAAACCGCATATCAACCCGTCCACAGGCGGGTTGAAACCGACCCGAGTCGGATCGGGCGAGTTTTTTTTTTTTGCGGGTTAAACCGCATTTCAGGCCATTTTTATGTCCTTCCTTGCATATTTCCTAAACATTCATCTATTCATTCGAGTGAATTGAGGAGACATTGAAGATAGTGGATTCAAGAATCAACGAAAATGAGATAGAAGAGGAGGTGATGGGTTTGTGAGCGAGAATGAAGAAAAGAAAGAATTAGGGTTCGCTGTTGAAGATAGAAGATGAAGATGGGTTCACTCGATGACATAAAGAGAATGTGTTTTCTGATTTCAAAGTAAAAAATGGCTTTCCATTGATTTCCAGATAGAATACGGAGATGAAGTGGGGTTTGTATTTTTCTTGGCAGAGAAGATGATGTTGATAAACAACGTGAGTTATGTGAAGGAACAAAGGAGTCTGGTGGTTCTCTGTTGGGTTTGAAGCTTAGAAGAACATGTGAGAGATGAAGTTGATGCTGTGAAGAAATTTGGTGAATCAGTGATAAAGAAGAAAAGGAATTAGAGACTGAGTTTAATTTGAATCTTGGGTTGGTGTCGAAAACTCGAGAGAAGATAATGGAGAAGAGTTGAGAAGAGATGAAGATGAGATTCGAGGATTCAGGCGAGTTCACTTCTTGGCAGAGATGGAATTAAGAATTAGAAGATTGCAGATAAATGAGTTCAGTTTTACTACCAGCAAGAACAAGAAGAATGGAAGAAAGAGTCTGAACAAGAAAATAGGGAACAAGAGGAATTGGTCATTGCCGTGATGATTGAATGAATCTTGAATGAATGGATGAATGTTTGTTGAATGAGTTGTTTGAATTGTATGCAGGGAAGGAGGTATAGGGGGTTTAGAAATGAACAACATAGCTGCCTCCATTGCTAAAGCCATTGCACACAGGGTGCTTGTGGAAAGGTCAGAACGAGTAGTACTTTACATCAGTTCAGCTGGGACCAACTGTTCTATCCTAGTATTTTGTTGTAGCTATCCATGGTTTGGTGGCTGTGCAGGAGGGTTATTTGGCAGTGGCTAGGAGATGTTTTTGACATCAGGTGAGACACAGAACATTGGGTAGTAGGTGTTAACTGATTTGGATCAGGTTTGATATGTTTTTGGTGATGTTTGCAAGCCTGAAAAACAGGTGAATAGATGTGAGTTATGGCCAATTGGTAACGGTGATGATAGGGTTGTCGTGAAGATAGGTTTTGAATCTGATATGAAGAAGAACAATTGATGCTGCCAGTGATTAACTCGAGATTAGAATCTGAGATGGAAGAAATACAAGGGTACAGAGACCACATATGTTTAAGAATAACTCGTATAAAGTGAAGCGGCATTAGGAGTGATTCGAGTGAAGAACAGGAGAATGAGAAATGAATAGAAAGATTAGGTTTATTGTTTAGGTATGTTTTTTCTTTAGATGGATGGCTAGGATGAAAATTAATAATATAAATCAATGGCTATAAATACTCGGTTTATACGGACGGGTTCGGGTGGATGCTATACTAAACTCGTAAACCAACCCGTGAGATCGGGTTTTTGATTTTCAAAACCGTATATCAACTTGTGACGGGCGGTTTAGTTTAAAAACCTACGATTTTATCGGGTTCGGACGGGTACGGTTTTTCGAATCGGTTCCTCCACAACCCTAAATTTTTATTACGTATATATAGGGAAAGGTTTTACTTTACAGATGTATAACAAACTTTGACGGGGTACAAGTATAATAAAATCCAAACGATTTTAGAAATTTTAATATTAACTAAAGTTTAGCTAACATAACTGGTTAATGAAGTATTGTTAGTAATTCTAGGTGTATATAAACGAAAGCCCTTTATAAAAAGGTAAGAGAATCAAACATTGGACCCAATCTATACATTTATTGCTTCCCCAACCGAATGCAAGCAAATACTTGTGGGTACATTGGCATAGGCAAATTTCAATGGCATTGTATTGTCACTAGTCAAAACTTGGTTTTCACAAGATATTTCACGGGAAAAAATCTCAGGGTTCCTCTCGGTGGTCAATCAATTTTGTTCAGGCATACTACATAGGTTATTACTGCAGGTTTAGGATTTATTGGCCATGTAAGTGGAACCTCATATGCAGATGATGCATAATTGTGAGGGGATTGGGATCTAGCGGTGGACCATATAGTTGTGTCCTTAAAAAAATCCAGCTATACTTTGAAGAGCACCAAATTTCACCAGTGTAAAGATCTCTCTAACTCCTTTCTTGAACAAGGGCCACAATGACAAGAAAGGACCGTTCAAAGACAGACCATCTTGGTAAGCATTCTTTTTTTTTAAGGTCCAAGCAGCTGGAATAAACTGCCAGAGTTGAGTTGTTACCTGCACTTTTGAAGAAAATTAGTTGAGGCAAATAACAAACCATACTGAATCGGAAAGTGGTGACTTTTACGTGACTCGAGAGAAAATATAAAAGGTAAGCTTTCCATAGGCATTTTTACCACAAAGATAATCATAATTTATGCACAGAAACTATCACATTTCATTTTACTGTTGAAGCTTTCTTTTATTTGAACAAAAACAGATCTCCACTTCCATCCATACATCAAAACTGAGACTTTACACACACAAACACACACACACACCTTAGATTACATGTATCAGGCTAAACCCGAATTCTTGATAGCAAGTAAAAATATCTTTTGTACAAGAAAACACCAAAATCTTCCTTCATATATAATTCTTTTGTGAACTGTATATTCTACTAGATCAATCAGTTGGACAAGTCACTGGTGTTGTCATTAGGCATGGGATATATATCAGCTCTTTTCCTGTTGGTTTTTATAGCAAACTGCCAATGCAGACTTCTCAACTGCTAATGCCGTCTCGCGTGAGCATTGCTAATCCTGTCTATGTCATAAGAAGAACCTTTAGACAAGCACTCCTGAAAGATTGATGTCTCACTGCTATGCCAATTTTGCTCAGCATTATCTTGCAGTGTTGTCATCATATCTCGTGGAGGAGATGGCGACGACAACTTCTATTTGCTGTTGCTCTGCATCTCGACTGCGTTCTACTTGTTCTGCTTGAATTAATGCAGCGATGATGATGTTCTTACTTGTATCAGTATTTTCCTTTTTTTTGTTCGTACTTAATTATATGTTTAGGTCGCTCCGTCTTGGTCCCATTGCTGGTGATGCACTTCTGTTACAGTGACATCCTTAAGAATTTCTGGCTCAGTGTGGTATCCTGGAAATCTAAGAAAATTTACTGTAAAAACTCTAATCTCTCAGAATCTGAGATCTTAGAGAAACCAAAGGAAGTAGTCCATGTTTGCAACACTTGAGGAGTAGCAGGTAAAATCAGCCTCTCTACTTCTAATTCCCTGGGGACGTCCTCAAGAACATCAAATAGAATACGACACATGCCTTGCCTATGATATTAGACACGCGTACCAATAAGGGGCACTTTTGCAACCTTTACGTCATGTATCCTAACTGTTGCGACAGAGATGAGCTCGTCCTCTCGCTCCAAGAGCACAGTATAGAATCCCCAAAAGTTCAAGCAGTTCAGCTCTGACAAATTGTTGAAAATAATATCTTCTACAAGATCTCTCTTTGTATCAGTTTCTTTAATGGGCTCAAAACACTCGTGCATTAATCCAAGTGCTACATTAAGCTTGCTCTGAAACTCCATATCAGCTTCCATGTCAGATGGAGCAAAAGGGTGGCATGCATATTTTCTAGGTTTCAAACTAGTCCATGATAAACTATCCACACCCGCTGCAACTGGCTTTCCCAATAGTTTAGGGAGATTTGCAGATATCTTTTCACACCTTGTGCCGCAAAACCAACTGCTGTTTGGGTTAAAGTCCAGCTTACCGAACTATCTTTTTCTAACACACCCCACGTGATATTCGTGGGTGCATCGATCACAGCGTATAAGTTACAACTTCCTTTTCAGCGAGCCGTTCGGAGTCACCACCAATCTCGCTCCTGCCACATATTTCACAATGACAAGAAGGGCAGAACCAATTTCCATCCGGCAAATCTTTTATCCCTAGGCAATTCAAATGAAATGAGGATGGGCATCAATCACACAGCACAAACTTACCCCCATAGTGACAAATGGAGCATATGTCATCACTCTTTTTGTGCACCAGATCTATTTTGTTTCTCTTACAAGGTTCGACTGCAATGCAATTCAGCTGATTCCCCTGTAGCTGCTTCTGGCAGTCTAACAGCGACCTTCCATCTTGCAAGAAAATCCTGGCAGATGGTTGGGTATAATAGCTACCAACATGACGTCCAAAGTTATAGAGACCAAAAACATTTTCACAACAATTGCACTTAATTCGATTACAGCTAATATCTCCTTCTCCGATTATAGAACTGTCTTTTACACTTAAGTAACATACTATTTCCCTTGGCAAAACCACGTTACTTTCAATCAACCAAGAGAGAACAGTCGGAGGGATGGAATATGCAGGACTCGGAACCACAACTTGCCGTACCCTTTTGCTTGAATGTAAAACATAGGTTTTACACTCAGTGTCCAGTTGGAGTGGAGATTCCTCCATTTTCTTCTTTTTACCACATATTTGACTGCTACTAATAGGGAACGAACTGTTTCTTGGTCTCTTCAGCTGCTTACCGCATCTTCTTTCCTGTATATTACCAACTTCCGAGGGTTTCTCTTCCGGCTGTAATGGGCCACATGGCTCAGTTAAACCCTTTGCCAACAGTCCATTTTGTGGTAATGTATTTCCTAAAACTTCGGTGCACAAGGGACCAAAAAAAAATTAATCTTTTCGTTATATATATTATAAAGTTTTCTCTAACAGAGTAGTCAAATGAGATTTATATAGACTTTCATAGATTTTTATTTTTAGTGATTTCCGTAGACTCTCTGGAAATATAGAGATGTCCAGTGATTTTAAAAGAGTGTTGTAAAGAGTCTCTGCGACTTGTAGATACAAATCTAGTGGATTTCTAGAGAGTCTTTGTGATTTGTAGAGATAAAAAGATGTAAAATATCTAATCATAAATTCAAAACATCTATCAACTTTTTTATTATGCATGTTACACAATTAACACAAGTAGCATGAATACCTAGTAAAATTTGTGTCATTTGTCAAAATTAAAAGCTCATTGTTGTCATGTGCCTAAGTTTTCATTCTCTTTATTCCATTCATCCCACATTTTATTTGCTATGCTATCTCGCCACTGATTAGTATCTTCTCGTTGTTGTCTCTGAGTTTGATTTTGGGAAAGATTGTCTTCAGGATCTATTTGTTCAGTGGAAGAATCTGGTTCCTCTTCACTTTCATCAACTGGAAATTCATCGGAACGACATTCTTTCCGTAAAAAGTTATGTAGTCCTGCACATGCCAAAACTATTTCCGCTTGTGTTTTGTATGGAAACGGGGGTGCACTCTTAAATATTAAGAAGCGTGATTTGAATAAAACAAATATTCTCTCAACTACATTCCTTAGAGATGCATGTCGAAGATTGAACAATTCATCAGCTTTTACTGGTTGGCGCCCGGAACCTGAGTATTCTTGGAGATGATACGAACACCACGGTATGGAGCTAAGAACTGGCTCGGTTTGCAAATCCACAATCCACCAAATAAAATTTACCTAATTTTTTATGATTAACTTAATCATTATATGCATAAAAACCAAATTCAAAGAGATTGCTACAAATAAATTATTTATAATTACCTTGCGGAATGACGAGTCCGTTCCTCTTTCTTAAAGCATCATTTAAAATCTTTGCGTCATGAGAAGACCCTTCCCACCCACTCAACACATATATAAATTCTAAATCAAAATTGCATGCAACTAAAACATTTTGAGATAATACTCCTTTACGATTACGATAAGTACTCATATCCCTGCCCTTTATCATTGCTGGAATATGTGTACCATCCATAGCTCCAATGCAATCCTAAAATAAGTTCAAAATTTCATGTTGTAATTATAATCTTGAGTAATATATATGTATGCATATATAAAAAAAAATAAAAAAATCATTGTCACCTTAAGATAAGGATAAAATCGTGTACTTTCTTTTATTTTAGGTTGGGTTGTTCTCGAGGGGCTGGCCATCATCAACGACGATAAGGTATTCAAGGCCCTCAACATTCGATTGAAGTTTGAGTTGACCGTCCAACGAGATCGACGAAACGTATCACGAACGACGGCATACCGAGAATTTTGACCAACAATAAGTAAGAATGTGCCAAGCATTTCTTCAACAGAGATAAAATGTTTATCTTGTACATGCGTTCTTTTTCTAATTATATGGCATAGTTTTTGAAACAAAGATGGATACATTCGATATTCTCGACGGAAGTCTTCAGGATCATCCATTAGTACTCTATATATATAAGTGTTCCTAAATCTCGTAATTGGTCTACGAGGTATTGGTCTTTCAATTTGAGAACTGGGGTTAGAAATTAGGGTTTTTTAATGGGGGTTTTATCAATTTCAGCCGTGGTATAAAATCAAGCAGGAATGGCAGAAGAAGACATAGGGGGAAGGAAGAAGAAAGGCTGAGGAATGAAGAAGAAAAATAAAATAGGTAGGAGGGAGTGAAGGAATAGTCGTGGATGAATTTTAGTCATTCGATAAGACTGAGGAATGAGGACCTTTGGATTATATCTGTTCTACCCAAATTTTCAAGTCTCTCAAAATATCACCTATAAGGGAGAGATTTTGCTCATGCCTATTTTCATCAAAAAAGTCTCCCCAAATCCCAATAAGTTACAAATCAATGATTTTGAAGTCTACATCTAATAACAAGAGTGTTTGAGTGACTTGGAACAAATCTCAATCCAATAACATGGTATTTTTAGAGAATTTAAAAGACTTGGAAAAAGTCTCTATCCAATAACAAGAGAGTTTGAGAGACTCTCCCAAAATCTCAATTGACTAACAACATATTTGAAAATTCTCTACAAGTCCTTATAAATCACAATTGACTACCCCTGCTAATTCTCTAATTCATCCTTAATTGTAAAAAAAATAAACTGTAACATGGGAAAATACTACTATTAATATTTTTCTCGATTAGGTTTTTGGTACTATTATCACTATTGATTTAATGTATTACTAACAATAAACATTTTGCATGGGTAACATAACAAATATCTTACACACCATAAGTCTCTTTTAAAAATTTCTTGTTTCTCATATGTGATACATGTGATAGTTTTATATGTTTAAAAAATATAAATACATGTGATTCATGTAATATTTTTTATATTTAAAATATAAAATACTACATACATATCTTGTAATTATATTTACATAATCATTTGTCTATATACATTTTCGTTTGTTAAGTTTCTTACTCAGAATCACGATTTAGTTTTTATTGTTAATAAATATATCGGAAGTTCCGAAGTTTTTTATGAGTTGTTAATTCTCCTCTTAATCGGATATCAGTAAAGATAAAAAATACAAAAAAAACAGGTCTTAATTTTTTGGCGGCCTAGGTTATTTATATGTTAAGGACGACCATGGAAACTGAGTTTGGGTTCAGATTTGGAAAGAGTATTCTCTATCTAGAAACTAGCCAAAATAGCATGTTGCCGTGCAGTGAAGTGACCAGCTCTGATGGATGGTAGAGATTGGATAAAGTTAAAGAGTTTGAATTTGATTAGGAAATTGGGTTTGGGTGGGATTCAAGAGCATCAAGAATTGAAAGCTATAAAAGATCATGAAAGCTACAGAAAAGAAAAAATCTCCTACACTCTCTCGTGACTGTTTCATCTCCAACAAAGAGGATCTTTGCTCCTCTCCAACTCTTACCACTAGTATTCACTGCCTTCCCATTCACGTTCATCACCAGTTCCATATCTAACCCTTACCACCAATCCACACCATCAACAAAATAAGGCAGCAGACTACCATGCAACCATATCAACACCAAGCATACACAATTCACGACTAGGCAGCAACAGAAACTCTACTCCACAACTACCATTAGCAACACAACAACAAGGATTCACTCACAACCAATTCTGCGCTACAAGATCAACACCATTCCACCAGTCCATTGACATTTGCTTCCGTTGTTTGTTGCTTTGGTTTGAGCCATTGCTTGTTTTCTAATTGTTTCTTTGCTTTATATTATTTTCCATAAACTCCGTTATGTGTAGCTAAGCATTATAGGATTAGGGATTATTTTTAAGCTATGTGATATGAATTCTTTATTGATTTATGGGAGTTAATTTTTTGTTTCTCAATAATGTTTAATTGTTTGTTTTTTTACCGAGTTTGTGATCATGGATTATTTGCGAGTGTTCAAGCAGCCAATATAATATCTCGTTTGTGATTCTAATGCTAGATTGTAACATCATAATCCGTAATTGTTATAGTGATTTAATCACAAGTAGCAAAATATCAACGTTGCAATGAAATTTTATGGATTTTGATGTGTGAAAGATAACCCTAAGTAATATGTCGAACTTACGAGCATGTGGTTAGGATCAACCTGACTCACGAAAAATACCGGTTAATAAATTTACACTAGAGATCTTATTCAAAGTGGCTTATTTGTCTAGAAACGAGTAGAGAACTTGTTCTACGAAGTGACCATGGAGTCTAATGGACTTGTTGAACTCATAACTTGTCTAGGGTTTTAGTAAATGTATTTTGAAGAAGATTTCACTTGTATTCATGTTCACTATTGGAGAAAGATTTTGTAATCATTCTCATTCTCATCCTCATCCTCATCCTCATCCTCAAATCACATTCTTTTATTTGTTTTCGTTTCTTTGCATTAGTTTATTTTCAGAAATTTGAATTGAAAACTTTAACACTTAGGAACGAACCGGCTTATCATTATTCTACTAGTTAGTGTAAGAAAAGTAAGGAATATATATTTGACGAGTTTGACACCTCGATCAAAAAACATATAGAATAACACCCAAAGTTATATGTACCGTGTGTATGCAAACGTGTACAATAAGAAGGTCAACAATCTTCGGAGGGGAACACCATCTATACAGGTTTTGTCATATCACCTAGATACGAGAAGATATAGAAAGGCTCTGACTGTGGAGGGACCCATTGATGAAGCTAGCAATCCAGAAGATGACACAGACAACGATGATCAAAGACCCTTGCGTAGTGGAACTTCCAAAATGGACCAACCAACAAGAGTGACTATACAAACTACCGCGGTAAGAATCAACACACCGTAAGTACCAAAAACTGAGCACGAAACCAGTAGCACGAAGATTGGATGTGCCCCTAAAAGCACGTACGATGACTCATACGGGAAAGAAAACAAAGGAACCAGTAGCAAAGCAAAAAGCCTTAAAGCAACTACCAAATTCCTGACAAAGTTCATCTGGAACAAAATTTCCAAACACCAGTAGGAACGTTTTTTCCATCCCAGGCACGGAGAAGAAGAAATATTGCGGAAAAGCGCTAGTAGGAGCATATAGTGGAATTCGGAATTGTGGACGACCACACGACCATCCAATCATTTTTCAAAGGACAAAATATAAAATCGGACTTACCTAGCAATTATCGAACATGATATTGAAGAACTGGGAGAGCTGGGAGAAACACCTTCGGTTCATTACACTGGAATACCTGTGGAGACAAGAAGGCCAGCCCAAAGTAACAAAAGCAACAATGGAAGGCAGAGTACCAGATATATTAGAGAATATACCAACACCAACGTCACAGGGACAGGGGCGGAATCAGAATAAAGCCGAGGATTCCTAATAGAGCTAAGAAATCTTGGATTTAGACAAGTTCTATTTGGTCTTGAATCCATCTTTGCATGTAGTACTACAAGACATACATGGAAGTAAATATGGGTTCAACGCATTTACAATGAGGTCATTCCGACGTCAGACGAAGAAGTTATGAGCAAAACAATAAAAAAATGTCAAGTGTACAATCATCTGATAGTGCATTCATATCAGCCGATTCTGGAAATTGTTTTTTGCAGAAAAACTCTTGAATTTGTGTTTTTTACAATCAGCACATGTGGGTAACCTTATCCACCGATTATGGATGCATTTTTATGCACATAAATTTCTTTTTTGAGTTGTTGTTTTTTTCAATCGCATTTGTGGAGGATTTCTCCGTCGATTGTGATCAATCGGCCATAAAAATGAAGAACGTATACCGGTTCCGGATTGATATTTTTCATGGATCAAGAACATCAAGAACAATCGGCCATAAAAATGAAGAACATATGTTGATTGTTGTTTGATGTTCTTCATGGATCAAGAATATCAAAAACAACCGGCCATCGTGTAAGTGCCTTATTGGCCGATTGCTTTTTAACCCAAAAATTGCAAAAATTTCAGAAAATAAAATAAAAAATATTAACATAATTGAATATTTGTTTTTCAATTAGTGATCGGTTTTGAAATAAGTGTAAATAGGTTGGAAGTATTATGAATAAGGATATATACATAATTTTAACTAGTGAGGGTAATTTAGCAGTTTCTGTCTTTTTAGGCACCGCTTATCCCCTAATCTAGATGGGAACAAAATTTGGCAGGCCTCAAATTAGCCGGGTTGCAAGTACATGGAATCATGTAATTCTCCAACCAAATCATCTATCACCAAAGCAAAAAACATAAGTTCAGAGTCCATTACCAATGCTTCGGTGAATTTTTTAGAGGGGGGTTCAGCTTCTATTTCTAGTACAACGTAAGCTTATTTGTTAAATCAAAGAAAAAAGTAAATACTACTAGTGTTGATCTCAAGACGTTACCCAATCCTACTACTAAAGAAGGAAAACAACTGTGGAAATTCCAATTGATTTATTCTGTGAGGGCCGTGAGGCTTGGAGATATAGTCTAATAGGAAGGTTAAATTTTAATGGTCTTGTTTTTACTGAGGTTAAGAAATCATTACTTGATCAATGGAAGATTGAAGAAAGAAGATGCAGATTTGTCCCAATATCCAAGGGTTTTTTCTATTATCAAGCTTAAAGATTTAGAAGATAAAGAGAAGATTTTAAATAAAGATGCTTGGATTGTGGATCAATAGGTTCTTCGGATTCAAGAATGGGTTCCAAGTTTTAATCCGGAAAAACAACACACTTCTCATGCTACAGTATGGGTTGAATTTTTAGGTTTGTTTATGAAATTATGGACTGAAAAATTTTATTATCACTTGGAAAAGCCCTCGGTACACCAGTTGTTGTTGATAAAAGAACCCTTAATCATGAATATGGGTATTTTGCTTCTGGTCTTGTGGATATAGATTTTTCTAAAGAAATTCTGAAAGAAATTGATGTTGCAGCTGGGGGAAGAAATTTTCAACAAGAGGTTGATGTGCCGAATAAGCCAAAATATTATAGCCATTGTAAAATTATTGGACATGTTTTGAAAGAGTGTAAAGCAGTTAGTAAGCTTTTAAAAAAATCAGAAGTGCAAAAGGTGAAGCATGATACAAAGGAGGTCCGACAAGAGCCTGTAGTGCAAAACCAATTTAAGAAGCAACAAGTTAGAGAGGAGGGAACATGACAGCCTGTATGTGGTAAAGGAAGAATTGGGTCTTCTGTTTTTGGAGATAAAAAAGTAGATGCGGTGTGAAGGAATCAATTTGATTGTCTTCAAGAGACAAGTGAAGTAGATAAAAGAAAGTAAAATAGAAAGCGGGAAAGCAAAACAATTGGTGGAGAGTATTGAACAGGCCGAGACTAATTTTCTAGTGGCATCAGCTGATTTGGCAAGGAAAAAACAAGAAGCAAAGGATTATGAGGACACAATTAAGAATACTAGAGTGGAGAAGCTGTTATCTTCAGAAACAATAGTAAAGAGAAATGACATTTTGGAATCTGAATTGGGGTTTCGATCTGATGAGGATGATTTTGCTGTAAAAGAAAGTGAGTCATAAGAGGAAATGGTTTTGGAGCAATATAACAAAACTGAGATGGTCTTTAAGACATGGGGTGATATTGATGCGCAAGAATTAGAAGAAAAAGCAAAAAAGGCAGCTGCAAAGCGAACTAAAAGAGAGGCTTTAAGAGTTAAATTGCAAGCAACAGAGTCGGAAAAGGATCTAGTTTGTATCGAATTTAGATCACCTGAATTTGGAAAGTGATGGTCTAAACTCGGGTTTAGAAGGAAATAAAGAAGCGGGTTTAGTAAATCATGTGTTGTCTAGTGATGCAAAACTTTTAGAGTCTCACTTACATAAGGGAACTATTGCTAGCGAACAAGAGTTTAACAACAAGGAGTTGGATGTTATTAAAAGTGTTTATGTCAATTTTCCCATTGACATTAACAACCAATGATTTGAAGATTGCATATTTAACTTAAGATTTTAATAAATGAACTGATACATAGAATCATTTTAAGAAATAACAATTTGATAAACATTTTTACAATTCAATGGCAGATATATCAGAAATATGATCAAAAGTACAATTTCAACTACATCTCTTAAAAGCAAGAAATTTTATCATGAATGTTCTATTCTTTGGATCATCCATCGTACGTACCTAATAACCTTTTTTCTTCTGATTTTCTTAGTCTTCTTTTCTCCCTTCTCTTTCTAATTTTTTCCGATCTCTTCTTCGTTGAATGCTCTCTTCTATTTATAGTTATAGTAGCGGGTCCCACTTGTCCCGGTATCCACTATCGTTCTTCTTATTATATTAGGATCGGGATGCTTATAAGATTGACAGGTCATGTTTTCTCTTTGGTGCGCTCCTTGCATGGTTTACACGTGCTCTTCATTCCTTGAAATCTTTGGTGCGTTCCTTGCATGGTTTACACGTGCTCTTCACTCCTTGAATATCAACTTCGTCCCGACCATATGTGTCAGTAAAGTAATTATTACCTTACTTTCCCGCTCCATGCTCATCATTATTCTTCCTTTCCCGTTCTATATGTATTTAATGCTGTCTGTTTCGATCAGTGTGATATTACTTTCCCGATCTTACGTGTCAATCGTGTAGAGATTTGCTCAGCCTGTCACTTCTGTCCCGTTTCGCTACTTTAATATGGCTTTGATTGTGTGCTTCTCGTCCCTCTTAATTTCACTGTTTCTTTCTTAATCGTCTTACATGTGTTGCTCCTATTTTATTTCCCAACAAAAAGAAGCATTTCTGGCGGAACAAAATTTAGTTTTGCTAGAAATTTTCAGCCTGACTTTACTTGTATGGGCGGAGATGGTAAAACAATTGACGTCCCAAAAATTGATAAAGGCACCCATGAGTTCTGATAAAGGCGCCTACGTTTGGATAGGGGTACCCCCTTCTTTGGTTCAAAATTATAAAATGGCGGGAAGAATTTTCTTCGCGTGAAGAGGTTAGCTGAGTTAGTTGAGAACGAGTTTTATGGGAATTGGGAAGTTGTACGATATTCCAAAATGGAGAAACAAATCAAAGCTGTCTTTAACACGTCAAAAAGGAGTGATTCTCGCCGTAAAAAATGGTGAAAAACTCATACTGTCGGAAATAAAAAAACACTCCCTGAGTTGGATAAACATGTAATTGAAGTTAGTTTTGGATTAGAAATCGAGTCCTTATCGATTAAGGATTAATTCTTAAGGTTTCCTAAACCTATAAAAGCAAACAGATCGAAGAAAGGGAGAGGATGAGATTTTCGGTCAGGAAATTGGAGGGAGAATTCCTTGCTCCTGTGGTGTAGAAAAAGGTTGTATCAAGTCACAAAAGAGGTTAGGAAGGTTGGGTCGAGCTCAGGAAGCTAAACAGAGCAAAGAAAATCAATTCAGGAAAATTCTATGTTGCTGCTGCTAAAGAACACGAAGAACAGAAGATTAGGCGACGGTTTCTTCAACCACCTTGTCACGGTTCATTCATCCATTTTGCAACGTTTATCTTCAGTGTACAACTTTTATCCTGAACTTGAACTGTAACAGTTAATCTGTAACACCTATAATCATTGCAGGTTTCTTGTTTTATTATTTTTTAGCTTATTTTCTTCTTCTCAAGCACTTTTGATCCATGTACCAATCTTTTGAGAGTGTTTTGAGCATGATGAGCTAAACCTAACCACTGGGACAATGGAGGAAGCCCTATTTCATGAATGAATGGTAACTATTTTTGATTCTTAATTACTTTTGCATTGATTTTAATTGATTTATGATTTTTCTTAATTAGTTGTGATTTTGTTTGATGGTGTATGCTGGGACTTAAGATATTTTGATGCGTCATGCTTGTGATTTACAACTAATGTTTTATAAATATACTTTTGGCAAAGAAACAGAGTCAATAAAAAGCTATAATTGTTAAAGAATCATTGTGGAAATCATTCAGAAGTGATTTTGGTGGAATCCTGAGTTCTAGTTTCTCCAAATACTGTTAAAATCTTTTACTTATTTTCTAGTTTAAATTAAAATTAGGTCTAAAATGAATCTTCACAAGTCTCAGCGAACAAACTATTTTTACCAATTTTTTGAAACGATCAATTTTTTGGCGCCGTTGCCGGGGACTTGTTTTTAGATTTGTTTTTAGTTTAGTTAGTTTTATTAGATTTTTATTTTATTTATTTTATTTGTTCTATTTTACGCTTCTTTGGTATTTTTCTTTGTATTACAGGTTTTGGTTCAAAAAGATATTGGAGAAAGAAGACAAATTTATTTTATTTTATTTTATTTTAGTTAATTTTAATTTTATTTAATTTTTAGGGTTTTAATTATTTTTATTTTTAGAAAATTATATTAGGAAATATTTTTATTATATTTGTAATTTTTCTTTTATTTTTGGACTTTCTCTTTGGACTTTATTTTTTTTTTGGGACTTTTGGACTTTATTATTATTCTTAAAGCCTACTGAAGGGTAATTTAAATATAAACTGCAACAGGGAAGGACGACAATTACTATATTATCTCGGCCTCTCGGGTTCGTACACTGACACCGGAGTCGGTGGCCCGAGTCGGCTACAACCTATTCATCCCCGGTCTAGTACGGGAGGTAAGACTCGATCAACCCACGAATCTCCTGCAAATGGGTTTACTGTATTCCTTCGTATGCATATATGTTGAGGAACTGAATACGGAATTATTTTCTACTAAAGGGAAAGAACTAGCCATACAAGATAAGGACTCGGATTTCATCAATGTTTCCTTCTTGCCCGCTTTAGGAACACGTTACCAAACGCGAACTTAAGCTTAAAATTTTGACTAGAAAGAGACCGATAGGGTAACGACCTTATAGGAAAGTCATTCAAAAGGACTGTGTTGGTTACTATAGCGTAATTCAAAGTGCAGGAAGATTATTTTAAGTAGATTAGAGCCGCCTTGTAACCCAAAGAAACGTTTCCAAAGAGACAGGGTTATCAAAGCTCTTTAGATCTTATCCTGTTTCTATTCGACTTAATCTAATTCAGATCGTTCTAAGAGGTTTTCTAAAACTGTAACTAGTTGCCTTTTGAAAGAATAGAAGCTGGTCTAGAAACAATCTAAGTGGAGCCATCATGCTTTTTGTTTGCTAGGTTCAGTAGGTTTGATTTGGTTGAGTCGGCCTTGTTTGTGTATGTTTAGAACCCCCTTCCTGTTAGGATTTATTTTCTTAGATATTTTGTAAATATATTAGGAAGTTTTTGTCAGAAAATATCGAACTGGTATTATGAGGACCAATACAATAAATATCTGACTGAATTTCAAAATAGACATTATCCATATTATCAACATGGTATGGATAGTAGTTGGGACCACCATTAAGATTTTGGAGGTCATTGCTCATACCAGGGTGATCCCAATTACTATTCATAAACACACCCGTCATATGAACATAAAAATGAGCAAAATTCGAGTTCTTTGTCTTGGAGGGATGCCCTAAAGCAGATGCAATCTAGTACTCTGTATGATGACCCAAATCCTTTTCTAGAAGAATCACACGAGCAGTTGGGATCTAGTATTCCTTATGATCCAATTGTTTCTCTAGAAAATTCCCTCAAGGAGTTGACTGGGAATACAAAAAGGTTTGTATTAAGTGTGAGAGGAACAAATAGTAGTCCAACTCTTTCTCTAGAAGAATCACACGAACAATTGCGATCTAGTACTCCTTATGATCCATTTGTTTTTCTAGAAGAATCCCTCAAGGAGTTGACTGAGAATACAAAAAGGTTTAGATTAAGTGTGAGATAAAGTCTTGTAAAGAATAATATTGCTCAAAATGATCTTAATTGCCAATATAGTGCTACCCTTGATAATTGTTCACCTAGTCAAAAGGACAAGGATAAAATTGGTAACACTACTTATTTAGACGAGGTTCAAACATCTTCATATTATTATGATGATGAGGATAGTATTGGTGAAGAACTTGAAATAAACAGGCAAAGTGATCAGGAAATTGTCACTTCAATTGTGCTTTATGATGATAATGTTATTTCCGGTTCAAATACAAATAATTTTAATGATTATTCACCTATTCAAAAGGAAGAGGACTTGACTAGAGATACCATTATTTCAGACGATGTAGAATCTTCTTGTTTTGAAGCCGATAATGGTTTAGAGGAACGGGTTTATCCTGAGAATACTGTTTTTAGAGTCCAACGATTAAGAAACAATAGTCTTAGATAACAAAGATAGACCCATAGAGATTTTAAATATGGGTGAGGATGCACCACCTAATTATAACCTAGAAAAAGCAATTCACCATTTTCAAGAATCTGCGATTTGGAAATTAGGAAAATTGTGACTAGTCTATCTAAAGACACCGAAAATTCTAAGTTTGGGGGTGACTATCATTCTCCTTGTGCTTTACCTTTGACTCTTATAAAGGTTCCTAACTTGGGAATTGACATATGCACCTCTACCATTTTACAAGATCATCTTCATACTATATTTCCTGAGCCTGGTGATATCCAGAAAGAAGTTCAGGTGTTAGAAACTCATCCTCTGATCGATGTGGTTTACCTAGGAAATAATACCAAGATACACTTTGTTTTCCCACCAAAATATTTTCTTTTATATGTGGGAACGTTTGAATTTCAAATGTGTCAGTTATTAAGTTTTGAGACTAATCCTAATTATTTTATGAAATTAAAATTGACATATTTTCTTAAGAATGACCACCATTTTTATAGTAGTCAATTGTGTGAGTCCAATCTGATTGACTTTGAGGATCCATAATTATTCAGGTTATTATTATGTGCTTCTAAGTTCTTGGTTGAGTTTTTCAAGACTCTACAACCTGATCATGTTGATCCTGCCTACGAGGAAATCCATCTCATGAAAATATTTTATCTAGACTCTTTTATAGAGCCTGAACCTGAACCAAAGCTAGATGTAGTTGTCTTAAACAGAAAACTAGATAAGGGTGTGCTCGGTTTGTTCATTTTCTTGGCTTGTTGCAGTTTCCTTTTATTTGTGATAGTACTATTTGATTCAAATGACCCACAGTTGTTCTAGCTATTGCTATATTACCGCTGCCAGGATGAAGTAGAGTGTTTGAGATTATTTAGACTATGATTTATAAAAAAAAATCGAATATTGACACTTTGATAGCAATATGTGTGTGTTCTCCCTATCTCCGTCGCCTAAGCAAGCGTAGAACGCAGGATCCATTTGATCCAATCATGTTTGAGAACTATCATGTAAGATGCTGATAAAGATCATGCGCTTGGATTCATTTGATCCAATCATGTTGTCAGTATATTTAAAAATAATAAATAATTATTTTATTTTCAATAAATCGTCTGCTGGGACCCTTGTATATACCAGCTGAGTCGATATTATTATAAGGAGTAAGACCAGTGGGAGTGTATTTCAATCCATTAGGATCCATTCTGGCAATGACCTTCAGACAGATATGGGAAACACCGTTCACCTTTGTCAACATACGAAAACTTCATCATCTCCATATCCATATTCAAAATATTTTCATGTGATTGAACTTTGATAGATTCTGAGTATCGTGGTTGAACGACTATCTAAGTAGAGCTTTGTTTTATTATATATGAATTTAGTATGCTGAGTGCAAACTCGTGTACAACAATTAGACTCATATAGGGTATTGATTCCCATAACCGAAGAATTTAGTATGCCAACTAAATAGATTTTTAGTATCTACCCTAAATCGTTCACAGGTAGCTAAGGTTTAGAGTAGAAGGTTTTGTGGGTACCTCTTGTAAACCCTCACGAGAGTAAAACTCGTCCGATAGGGACACCTATGGGTTTAAAGGCTTGTTGCGCACGCTAAGTGCAATCGTGATGCCTGCGAAAGTGAGTTAGGATTTTTATTTTATATCTAGATTAGATTTGCTCTAGGACTAGCAAATAATAACTTTGAAGGTATTTTGATACACACAACCTTGTGTCTAAATTGTCCTCAAATCTCTATTTTGCTTGTGTTCAATTTTGTACTTATTGTGTGATTTTATGTGTTTGTAGGTTTTTTAAAAAATAAAAATTTGTGGAAAAATTGGCTCAAAAAGTGATAAAAGCACCCGAGAAAAATTACTAAAGGCACCCGAAAAAATGATAAAGGCACTTAGGAGTTCTGATAAAGGCACCTACGTTTTGGATAGGGGAACCCCCTTCTTTGGTTCAAAATCGTAAAATGGCGGGAAGAATTTTCTTCGCTTGGAGAGGTTATCTGAGTTAGTTGAGAACGAGTTTTATGGGAATCGGGAAGTTGTACGATATTTCAAAGTGAAGAAACAAATCAAAGCTGGCTCTAACACGTCAAAGAGGAGTGATTCTCGCCGTAAAAAATGGTGAAAAACTCGTACTGCCGGAAATAAAAAAACATTCCCTGATTTGGATAAACACGCAATTGAAGTTGGTTTTGGATTAGAAATCGAGTCCTTATCGATTAAGGATTAATTCTTAGGGTTTCCTAAACGTATAAAAGCAAACAGATCGAAGAAAAGGAGAGGAGGGGAGTTTCGGCTGGGAAATTGGAGGGAGGAATTCTCTTAGAGATTCCTTGCTCCAGTGGTGTAGAAAAACATTGTATCAAGTCACAAAAGAGGTTAGGAAGGTTGGGTCGAGCTCAGGAAGCTAAACATAGCAAAAAAAATCAATTCAGGAAAATTCTATGTTGCTGCTGCTGAAGAACATGAAGAACAAAAGATTAGGCAACGGTTTCTTAAACCACCTTGTCACGGTTCATTCATCCACTTTGCGACGTTTAACTTCAGTCTGCAACGTTTATCCTTTTTTATTATTTTTAGCTTCTTTTTATTCTTCTCAAGCCATTTTGGGCCATGTACCAATCTTTTTAGAGTGTTTTGAGCATGATGAGATAAACCCAACCAAGGGACAATAGAGGAAGCCATATTTCATGAATGAATGGTAACTGTTTTTGATTATTAAATGACTTTTGCATTGATTTTAATTGATTTATGATTTTTCTTAATTAGTTGTGATTTTGTTTGATGGTGTATGTTGGGACTTAAGATCTTTTGATGCCATGCTTGTGATTTACAACTAATGTTTTATAAATCTACTTTTGGAAAAGAAACATAGTCAATAAAAGAGCTATAATTGTTAAAGAATCATTATGAAAATCATTCAGAAGTGATTTTGGTGGAATCCTGAGTTCCAGTTTCTCTAAATACTATTAAAATCTTTTACTTATTTTCTAGTTTAAATTAAAATTAGATCTAAAAAACGATTCTTCACAAGTCTCAATGAACAAACTATTTTTACCACTTTTTTGAAACGATCAATCATCCATACCCACATCATGTATTTTAAGTGTTTAAAACTGTTATTTTGTTAATTGTCATATAAAAATAGGACAACTAAATACATATCCAAACTCCACTGGAGATTGATTTTGAAGCATAAAGCTATGTATAAATTTCATGTGGGTCATACTAATAAAATTTGCTTTTAATTAATCTCCACCTAGGATACATATCTGAACACCATTGGAGATACTCTTTGGAGATGAGTAAGCGATGTGAGTATCACACGATCAGGATTTGAAAAGTTTGATATGGGATGGTGTAAATCTAGCGCAATAGCGCAAGCAAAAATTTCCCGATTGCTAAAGGCTTTAGTAACATTCTTCTGGGAATACCAATCCATATAAAACAAAATAATCTTGATTCATCTCATCTGAACCCTTCATTTTCCGTACATCCCACTCAGATTTATCATCCCTCTGAATATGTAAGTAAAAAAAATAGCATTCGCTGTGGTAGTTGGTATAATATTTTCTTCAGATCCACTTGGAAAGAAAAAAGAAAAGCTAGGATCCCTTAAGGTATGAATCTAGGGTTTATAATTTTGATTTTCTGAATTCTGAATTTAGAGTTTGTGTATCAATTTCTTGGATTCATATCTCAAAAATCATCTTGTTCGGTATGTATCAAATTTGTTTGGAATTAGGGTGATTAGTAATCAGGGATAGTGAGAAATTTGGGGGTAAATGGATTTTTTGGTGTGCATGTAACATTGTCTGTTTATAAAGGGGGTCGAGAATCTTAAGATTAAAGGTGGTCTGAAATTTTAGATGATCTACTGAAGGAATCAGAACCAGTAGGAAATTAATATGGTCACCTGTAGGCCGAGATATTATTCCTGAAGCTAAATTTTGCCCTGGAGCTTTAGAAAACTATTTGAAGGCCTTTTATTGGGCCTAGGGCGGTCGACCTTCCATCCCTACCTAAAAGACGACCCTGTCAGTTTTATTCTCCTACAATTTCAGTTCATGTAGAAACCCATTAATTTAATAACCATTCAACACACATAACATCAATTTAGTTCTTACAGGACCATTTGCATCTCCAACAGGAATGGACTGTTTTCACTCTTTACAGACTCTCCAACCATCAACTCCATCTCACAATATTATCATTCTTCTTAAGTTTCTTTTTTTGTTTACTATTTTTGGCCACAAATCCAACCTAAAACATTCACCTCAAACTCGAGTCACTCCCGTGTTGTATTTGTCTTCAAATTCTTCTTCCATTTTTTGTTTTCTCGGTGATTATAATCTCCAAATATTCACAAATCAGAATTGTAGGATTCATGTTCTTTTCAAACTCCAAATCCTGTCTTAACCCTTCGAAACACTCATACACAATCCTTGAAACCATGGTATAAACAACGGTAGGATGCAGCAAAAAGAAGGCTAGGTCGTGAATTGAGTGCCTGAATTGTGTTTGTGTGTTGTGACCTAGTTATGGTTAGATAAGAGGAGATGGTGGTGGAACTGAACAAAGATTTTAGCTTGTTCAACCATTTTCTTATATAATAAAAAGTGACTGCCCTGATCGAGAGAAGCGTATGTCTTTAAATTGGACTCCCTTTAGCACTTCTCTATAAAAGAACTGGATTCCCCCTAGTAATTCCTTATTTCTGACACAAGTGAAACTTGTGTGCTTACTAGATTCGAGCTTGCCAACACCAAATGACTCTGGAAAATTCCTTGAGCTCTTATTTCTATTCTTTTGCTTCTCATGACTCCAAAGCACCTATAAAACTCAAAAACAAGTGTAACATTCGAAATTTACAAGAAAATAACAAGGAAAACATAATCAATTGATAATAATTTAGGTGTTTTAGACGCTAATCATTTTTTTCCGCGCAATACTGAAGTTTGCTATGACGATACTTGTGTAGGTTCTCCATCCAAATGGAGTCTACAAAGGATGGTTGCTTGGTTTCAGAAAGAGGTTTTCCTAAATATGTACTAGTGAGCTAAGAGCTGGTTTTAACTTGATGAAAAAAAACAACAACTCAACGTCTCAGACAAAAAATTTCACTAAGAAAAATTTGTGTCTCGAATGGAGATTTCGTGAATCAAATCCTACCTAATGAAATCTAAGATGACCTCTCTGTGACTTTCAATTCAGTGGAATTTTCGTCCCCTTGTGTTGGTGCGAAAATATAGTTGCTAAAAAGCTAAAAACAACAACCAAGTAGAGATAAAAAAAACTAATAAGATAAATACAAGTAAAGAGACATAAGAGAATGAATTTGCACTCCATTGAATTAATGAAATCACAAGTGACCCCTTTCTTTCAGATAAAGGTTTCATTTTTATAGGCATAATGAAGCACCTCATCAATGATCGGGTTCCTCATGGAGTTCGCTACTTAAGTCATCTATGATATATAATCTTCACAAATTTGTCTTGCTTTGTTAGTTACTTATTTAAGGTTTTGAACTTCATCCTCCATTACCAATCTCAGGAATAGATGTTGCTTTTGCATTCTGGTTTCTGTAGAGATTACTGATAGGTTTCCCAAAATTGTATGATGATCCATTGGGGAATCAGCGTATTATATGTAGATACTTAAACTTGATTTTATTGAGTTAGTTTATGGGTATCCCTAAATTAAAATATGATACCTGCATTATAGGGTGAATGTTTTAAGTGAATATGTGTCTATCATGAATTGCATGACGACCTAGTGTATTGTAAAATGGAAGTTGACCTTAAAGAAGTTAAATATGATTTAAGTTTATGGTGGTCGTAAATTATATGATAATCCCATAAAATAATAGGATTATCCCGTACAATACATGGTAAATTATTCTAAATTAGTTTATGCATACCAATAATTTATAAGATGATTCGGTGCATCATAAGTGAGAGTTAACTAGGAAATGTTAAGCTTGATTTCAATTGTTTAGCTAGATACTTAAATTTAATCTCATCGATCAAATTTATAGGTATTTATAAATTATATATAAGATGATCATGTGCATTATGGGCTGAATGAGTTTGAACGAATATATATGTGCCCACTGAATCATATGATGATCCTGTCCATATTATAGAGTGAGAGTTGGCCTAATTTGACTGTGTAAGTTAATAAGCGGAAATGCTAGTTTTCCCGAAGATTCTCCCAATTGAGATAAAAAGGATGACCCATCTTTATCTTTTAGCATCCCAATGATAGAGAGTTTGGATAAGGACCATTAGATCCCCTATTCGGAAAAATATTTGGGAGAAGAATCGGGGAAACAAACATTTCCGTTAATAAGTGGTTGCTAATTATAAATTATCCCATGAACTACGTGGTGAAATATTTTGAATAAATGTATGTGCCGAAGAAATATAAGTCATCTCCAAATGGACTTACATTCTGCAACACTAACACCTCAAGTCCAGTTGGTGTTAAGGGTATAATTTGAATCCAAATCTATGGTATTTTCACATTCTTTAAGGTTGATATCTGTGTTCTAGACACTATCTCTCAAACTTCTTGATGATTGTCCATACTTTCGTTGACTCCGGTTAATTTTATCTTTGGTAATGTTCCAACTCCTTACCTGTTTGGTCAAACTCCTCTAGACTGCCATCCTAGGATTTGCCTTCCATCTTATACTCAATAGTGCATCGTGGTGTGGGATTTTTGGAACAATATCATTAGTTGTTTTCCCTCTTACTGGTTTGGAACCGCTTCATGTAGTTAGCTTAGTTCAGCCATCAATGACTTACTTTATATAATAAGCATATATATCAATGACTGACAATACAAAATGATAATAAACATCACTTACTCTTTTAACTTTGTGAAGGATATTAATGCATGTCTTTCCTCAACTATTGGTAGGTAAGTGTAGAAAATGAAAGTGCAATAACCCTAATTATAATCAATATATGTTTGGCCATATTCCAATGGCAATCAACCTGAAAGTGCTGGTGAACAACCACTTCAGACAACGGTTTTAAGTCTTATCAAAGGAAGTGAGGGCCGTCCTCATAAGACTTTGTCTTTAGGGTGAAATCAATAGGAACCTCCCCTTTAATTTTCCCACCCGAACTTTACTTAATTTTTAAAAGTTAATTAGCTTAAATTTTGTTCAATGTTTAAACCAAGAGGATTATGGTAAAAAATACATTATAGTCCTAAACTTTGTTATTCCTTCATGTTTTAAATATTATACACTTTTAGCTGTATAGCTCAGTTCTTATGGTTATTTGGCTCTTTTTATCTAACGTATGGTGCATGCCCTTGTCGCTGTTGCTAACAAAATTCACAATTCATTCACCATCAAAGAATTTGCTCATTTGTGTCTAATTTTTTTTAGAAGAACTAACTTTTTGAAGAAGGTTTTGAGTTCGAGCTTAATCAGCCAAAAACAACAATATATATTATTATTTAAAGTGAAGTAGTTTTTTTTTTAAATAATTAACTTTTTGAAGAAGGTTATCGAACTCGAGTTTAATCCGCCAACAACAATAATAAATATTTGGGAAAATTGAAAATATGTTCCGGTATTTACCCATACATTTGAGGATATGTCCACTGACTGATGTAATTAAGGAATATATCTCAGCCATCTATTTCAACTGTTAAATGATCAATATCCGTATGTGTGGGTTTACACGTGTGCTCAATTTCACACTTCTACCCTTAGCTAGATCCTACGGTCCGATTAGAAGAGTGTGGACACATGTTAAGAGATTATAGCTTCATATGGCACGTTTCTATGGCACGTTTCTATGGCAAGTGTGTATCTTCTTTGAGAATAGAACTCGACAGAAAGGAAAAGAAAGAGAAAGGAAAAGAGAGATCGAGAGACAGAGAGGGAGGGAGATATCGAGAGACAGAGAGAAAGGGAGAGATCGAGAGACAGAGATGATTAAGTGAAGGTCGTGAAATCAAGCTTTGCAAGAAAAAATCGCAACTGTTACAGGTTCTTATCATCAAACTTTCTCAAATCAACATCATGGTGACTGAAAACAGGTAGATTCATCAAACCCATTTCCTTTTTTGTGTGTATCTCACATGTTTTGTGTTCAATTTTCGTTTACATGCAACTATAAATTTAGGGTTTATTTGAAATTGAATTTAGAGTTTGTTGATTTGGGGATTTATTTTGAAACATGAAATTTGTTGATGAAATGACATGTATTATTGTTAGTCAATGTTTATTCACTTGTTATATCACACCTATGGTGTTTAATTTTTGTTTAATCACAATTTTTGGTTTATGTAAATTTGACTTTAGGGTTTGCTGAATTGGGTATTTTGTTTTGATGTTACTGTTTGTTTTGATGTTTATATCCTTAAACATATGTATTACTGTTTGTTTTAATGTTTAGTTCCTAAAATGACAGGGGTATTAAATCCATTTCTGTTTTTTTTTAAGTTAGTAAAATGATTGAAATTTGTCTGTTACATTTGGGTGTATTTCAGGAATTGAAAGATAGAAACTTTAGGATAACTATTCTTAATCAGAAAACTGGTATTGAGGCTGGTAAAGTGATTTATGTAATGAATGTTGTTGAAAATGATATTAGTTATGACAAGTTTATTGACATTATAAGGGCTAGGTTGAATTTGTCTGTTGATTTCAATATTGAATTGGTCTCCAACTGTGATTTTTTAATATATAATGGATGTGATTTTTTTGATTTATGCAGTTGTGTCCAATGGCAGCTGAGGGACTTCCCGTGTCAGCATGTCGTGTGTGTGTCGGTCACCATTAGACCAGATTGCACCAAGTAAGCAATCTTTTAAGCTATTTTTTTGTAGTTGTGTTTTGTTGTTGAATGTCATTTGGCTTAAATGTTTGTTGGTGGGTTGTTGCAGGTATTGTAGCAAGTATTATATGGTGGATTTTTATAGGACCACATACTCTTGGGCAATTACACCACTAGGGTTGGTATTCAGGCCTGAGGTTACTTTTTATTGTTTTAGGAATCTTTTCGTTTAATATTGTTATCTTTTTGTCATTTTCATTTTTTCTTTTTTCTGTTTACTTTAAGATCTATAGATAAAAGGATACCAACCCTGTCTTCTACACTTTAAGATCTTTTTTCTGTTTTCTCTTCTACAGGTTGAAGGAATAAAGATTACACAACCACCATTGCTTAGAGAACCTGGTAGGCCTTGTGTCAACATGAAGAGGTCTTGGTCAGAGATAAACTCGGAGAAGAAAGAAAAAGGTAGAAAGTGCGGCACATGTGGTGGATCTAATCACAACAGCAGAACATGTAAGGGTGGAGAAGTTGGATCCAACCCCAAGAAGAAGAAAGCCAGAGTAGAGTGTGAGGTGAATGGAAGTTCTTTTGCTACCACAACTTCAAATCCAAAGAAGAAGAACAAAGGCACCAGGATCCGGAGGAGTAGGGGAAGTGCTTATGCAACTTCATCATTTAAAGCTCCTAAGAATACCACTGCGGCTACTTCTTTATCCACAACTACTAAGCCAAAAGGGAAACATTCCAAATCTAAGGAGCTGGCCATGTCAAGCAAAGGAGCTGGTTTGACTATGTCCATTAGTAATATCAACAAAGGAGCAGGCCCTGTCAAGCAGATTATTAACACTTTCAACTATGATGCAGGCTCAAAAAGACAAAGGAAGCCTAAAGTTCATTTTAATGTTTTTTGAATGTTATAAAACACATGGATGGTTGCGTCTGTGGGGATTTTCTTTGTTTAACTTTCAATTTCAGACAATACTAGAACTTAGTTTGTTTTAAAAATGTGATTATTTGCTATTTCAGACTTGCAACAGGTTCAATTTCAGACAATACCATTAACATAACAATACAAGTATTTTTGTCATGTTTTTAAAACTAAGGGGTAATAAGGTCATTTCAAGAATATTAGGGTTTCTTACACTTTCAAAATTTCGAAAAAAATTTGACTGTCGGATCATAGATGACACGTGTCGATAATCTACAATTTGGGACCTGTGTGTAACAATTTTAAATGACAGGGGTATTATTGTCCATATTTGGCACGTGCGGCCTCACACATGTGTGTTTTTGTTCATTTAACGGTCTAAATGGATGGCTGGGACATATCCATTAATTCCGACCGTTACAGGACATATCCTCAACTGAGGCATATAATGGACATATTCCAAATTATCCCTAAATATTACCTTCTCAAGTGAACTAGCTAACTACGATTTGCATATATGCGTTTTGTTATAATTTTTTTGGACTCAAATAAATACACACCTAGGTAAATCTTGGTTGCATTTTTTTTTTATTTTGAGGTAAATCAATTTTGGTAACATTGAAATTACCCTTACAACTAAAACTCTATTATCAACAACAAGTTTCCAAATCAGAAAATGGGCTAATATGCCCTGAAATCCCTAAATTGCAGTTGTAGAGAACAAGTAAAATATTGGGTTGGGTCAAATGAACACTTAAAGTATTAAAGAATTATACCCTTCACTTTAATTATTTTCTTTCTTTTATTTTTTCCTCTTTTCTATATATTTTTTCTCTCTCTAATTTAAAATCAACCACGAAAAAATCATAACTTTATAAATATAAGTCGGATTTTAATAAAACTTATACTTTTGGAATGGGTTTGAGATGATATACAAAATAAGACCCATTGTTAATATTAAATTCGAAATAAAAATATTATTTGAAACAAGACCCATGATGCATTATGTACTTAGGTGTAACTTGGTCAAAAATTATTTCTTATACATAGAATATGCATTATGCACTCCGGTGCAACCTAGCCATAATCTATTTTCCTGTTAGAATATGCATTATGCACTCCGGTGAACCCTGTCCAAAACCTATTACATGTCAAAATATGCATTATGAATTCCGGCGCAACATGTTCAATGCATATGTATCATGCATTCCGGTACAACCTGTCCAAAACCTATTTTCTTCCAGAATATGCATTACGTTCTCTTTGAGCATTTTCCTCAGTTTAGCTTGGATTGGTATAACCAAGAGGAAGATCTTGTTAGGATTTTCCTCCCATTCAAGTAGGCTTCTAACTTCGGTGTAATCTAACCAAAATCTATTATTCAACCAGAATATGCATTATACTCTCCGGTGAATCTTGTGTATTTCGTGAATAAATATAGGTTTATCCTAGTAATCATCTATAATATATTATAAATGACCAAAATTACGATTTCATGATCTCAAGCAATAAATCCACCACCATTACCATCACATTCACCGACAAAACATCCATCTTCTAAAAAAACTCTTTATTTTTCGAAAACACCCGCCAGAACCAATATATAATTATGGAAACATTTATCGTGAATTTTTTTGTAATACCACCATGTCATGATTTTAATGTACGAGTAGATGGCTACTCAAATAAATTTACCAAAAAATTTCAAGATTGTATAAATAATGATGGTTGGTTTGGAGATAACAAACTATTTGTCGTTACTGAATAACAATTTTTTTTGTCATATGTTGTATATTATTTTGTCTATTAATTAATATTGTTGCGGTCGGTGAATTTATTTCTGAATTTCGAATTAGCCGCATATATAAAAATTAGAAGTTCCAGCTAATTTAAATCAACTCGGAATATATTTACCTTCTTCCAACTGTCATCTGTTTGATCTTTTTACATGACCAGCTATATTAAACCATGAAAGCATAAATAAAAAATATGAACATGAATTATGGGCGGAACCAAATTTCAAAGTTATCAATGACTAGCCGATCCAATATTTATATTCTTTAATTCAAAATAATAAAAATTAATACAAACAAATTAAGTGTTTTTAGAATAATCCATACAAAACTTATATACAAGATATCAACATGCTTTTAATTAATCGATTCAGTTGTTCTTGCTATAATTCTCTTCAGCGAAACAAACCTTATATCTCTAAAAATATTTTTAAGATCTATCAAAGCCTCTAAGTTTTTCTTTTTTCCAGTGAGCAAAACATACGTACGTTGGTATAACCAAAAAATAAATAATAAATAAAATAACATGGAATACATATTTTGAATTTCATTGTAGAAAAAAAATATTTTCAATTTTTTTTCATGCAACAAACAATATTTGTGATTCAAATAACTAAGTTATCCTTAAAAAGCCCTACTACATTCTTTCAGCTGAAATGCTGGACATCTCAGTTGTAGATTGGAAAGTGCAAAACGGGTTTTATGTACATATAAGTTCTGATGCTCCATGCAATGCATACATATTTTTCTATTAAAAATTAGATTAACTATTGCAGACAGAAGCTCCAACTATTCACAATTCCCATACTACATCTTTTGGTTAACTATAGTGAAACTAGTAATAAATTATAAGTATATGTGTTTGTTCTTAAAAGTGTCCTCGTCGCTTTGTCAATTGGTCGAGTAACCTACATGAAAGACAATAACATTTTCATTGTAAATGATACACTTTTTTTTTACTTGTGTATACACAAGTTTGTCATTGTAGATGTTGATTTCGGAACTATGGTGTCACATGTCAACTTCAGCAGAGTTTTAATCAGTCTTTTCTGCTATAGTTTAATACCAAAAATTCATTGTGTTCACCTATGTCAATCACGATTTTGCAATCTGTTAGTCATGACCTTTATTAATAAGTTCTACGAAGAAATATTTGAATATCAATCTCATCGATATCATAAGTATCATACCAAATCCCATCAATCGAATCTCTTTTTCAAGAAATATGAGATATCTAAGTCGTACAAGTAAAGAGATATATTCATTGACAAGAAAAACATGGCGCTTGCTGTTGTAGTATGTTCTATTTCTAAATCTAGTAGCTGCAATATTCCCCGACTAATTGAATTTCAGACATTGATTTTTAACACTTAGTTTTTCTTAAGTGAATTGAATGATGGTTTAGCTTGACTTGATATTAATTTGTTAGACTAATTAACAAGGTTTTATGGTTTGTAGATGGAGATGGTGAGTTTTTGACAAGGGCTAGAATTGTATAATGGCCCCTTGCCAAGCAGCAGGATTATAAAAGGATATGTGCGTATTTATGCGCATATGCTTAACTATAACAAAATATGGAATAATGTATCTTTACTTATATTCCGCAAGCAAATTAAGAGTACAAATTCTTTTTAAACAGTCTAAACTGGCTTTGCAGCCTCCTCAATATTCACAATATTTATTCCATACCGAACTAGTCTCAAGTCGCATAAATTCCACGGATGAATCCCCTAACATCTATCAAATGCGCACTGATGTTCCAGTAACATCTATCAAATGCGGGAATAACTTATACTTAAACCCCGAAATACACTCTAGCTTAACGTTTGGTTCACAACGAACTCTTCTCAAATTGCTCTTTTGAGCCCAAATATGTTACTTTAGCACTTTGCTTAAAGATAAGCCATAAACTATGCGACACTCCTCTTGGACGCGCCACAATCAAGAAGCAATGCCTCAAAGGCGCATTAAGCCACTGAGCTAGGATGAACTTAGCCTTTTCTCCTATCAGCGCCAAGTTAGGACTAGCTATTTTGCTTAGCCCTATATTGGCACTAGTTAGCCACCATAGCTTTAAGAGTGCTAACTTTCCTAGCGCTAACCCTAGCGCCCAAGAAGCGCCAACTAGCCTAACGTGGCCTTAGCTAGCACATCTTGGCCTGATGAGGCCTTAGCTAGCGCGTCACTGCCTTAGCACCTTAACCTTAGTGCTAAAAGTGTTAACCATAACCCTAGCACCAAAGGCGCAAACTCCCTTGGCCGGAACATATTGTCTAGCATGACTATTAGCCTAGCGCATCCTAGCTAATGCGCCTCTAGTTAGCACGTCTCCACTATTAATCAAAAAAATGGTGTCTTATGACTCCACTATTTCCACGAGATATCAAATACAACACATGGGGGATTCTCATTGGGGTATTGGTCTGGAGGTCTACGACAATCGCGCGTTGTGGCAACATATCCACGAACAAGAAGGTAACAAGTATTGGACGGTTACAGATCAGTTGAGAGGATGATGAGTAGTGGTCTGACAGGTCTTCCTTACTTTCTGGACACCACCCCACTACAATCTCCAAAATCATCACTTCTCCACCATTCCATAACTTCTACGACTTACGAGAAATCAGTGTGTCTCCTTCGAACTATAAATTGATGATTCTCATCTATTCGAAACAAGAAAAAGACAAAAAGTCGGGAAAAACAAAAACATATAGAATTAACGATTCCTCCAAGAGAATCCTTTCTTCTTCCCACACTACCTATCACACTGATATTTCTCAACCTTCTTTGCTTCCCTTCCCTAAGACCTACCCAATATTCTCCACCTTTGTGATTAAAGTAGGGCGTGAACGGTTATTTCTTGGTTTATGCTCGTCCTGTTCGATTTTGATCTCTCGAACCTAATTGAAAGTACGATTTTACCGTATATTTGTTTTCACCCTAAAACAGTAGGTGAAATATGAAGAAATGGACGAAAGAACAAGAAGTAGCCCTTATACGTGGTATTGAAAAACACGGAGCCAAATGGAAAGACATTTATTTTTATTAATTCTTTCTTTAATATTAACTCGATAGATACCAGAAAAGAAGTTGAAGAGGCCTGCAGCAAGATAAAAATCGTGTACTCCAAGATAAGCTGAAGGTTGGAGCAAGATCGTATTTAACGGAAAAAGAGAAGTGCCAGACACTCCAAGCTAAGTTGGGATTTGCTGAAAGAGAAATCACATTCCCATGTCCAAATTTACAGCCTCACCAAACATTAACAGTTCTTCATCATTACTTCCAGAAATATTTTGCAAAGCAAAACAAAATAATAATTAGAGTCTTTAAAGAAGTCAAACTCAACAATAATTATAGAATTTATATAAAAAAATTAGTGTTTACACATATATAAAACTACTAATTAGTGTTCATACCTAGAACTTTTGAAAATATGTGCTTACCAGCATTTTTAGGTATTATTATAGTTATCACTAAGCGTAAGAATATGTTAGTTTTTACAACCAAACAACATGCCACATTTGATATCCAATAAAAAAAATTTACATAATAAACATGTTAAGATAATATGAATACACTATCAAATTTTTGTATGATTTGTTTTATAACTAGTTTTTATGATACTTATATGTTAACATACATACCACTAGCTAATATTTTTATGCAAAAAGGAAACTGTAAATTAACAAATAAAACTTAGATGTAAAAAGATACATGCATATGTAATATACAAAATAAAATATAATCATATTATAAAAAATTTATATGTAGACTGAGTGTATAAATACTTTTTTTTTTATCAATAATTCATTATTTCTCTTATAATCAATATATGTAGGCCCTATTTTTTACAGTGGAAAAATCCTTCACATTTTTTTCATCCCTAATTGGGTTTTCCAAAAAAATATTTTTTCTAACTTAAAATTTTACGATAATCATAACCGAACTTTTCTCGAATTAACTGAATTATGTGTGGAAGAATGGATTTCGTTTTTAGTCAGGAGTTGACATTGTAATGAAAAATCAAAAAATCACTTTCCTAAAACATTTGGTCATTAAAATTTATACTTATTTTAGTTTGGAATATATTAAGTTTGGTTTCAAATGATTATAGTTAATTAGGTTTCCAATTTTTCCAGTAGATTAAAACTATTTACTTTTCCACAAAGTTACAAGAGTAAGTGATGTTTATAGTCATTTTGTATAGTAAGTCATTGATATATATGCTTATTAGAACTTGAAAGAAACAATTAGAATAAAGTGAGAGAAACAATAAGAATAAAAATAGCGTTTATATATACTTTTTTTTTCTCAATAATTTACCTGTTTTTTTTTTTGCAAGAGCTGTAAAAAATCCTTTGCAACCACTAGACATGTCTTCACTAAGTAATAACTGAATAAATCTAATTATATATAATACCTACTTCTACAATAAAAAAATCAGCACAAAAATAACTGATGAAATAAAATGGACTACTGATAAAGATTGAAATCTAAAGCGCACAAAATATATATTATAACCCTTCCTCATTGCGAATAAGAGGAAACCATTCAATAAAACATATCTTGTATATTTGATCTTTAACATAATTGTACTCACTGCCACATATTTTGTGTTATCCACCTGTACAGGTTGTGCCATACGCAATAAAGAAAAAATTATACACGCAAGCCCCAAATTACTATAAACAATCTCAATTAAAATGCATGATCAAGTTTTCCATATGTTTTCTAGCAAATAATATTATCTATGTCATGTATAATTCGTTTTATCATCAGTAGGGATGCACATCGGTCGGTCGTCTCGGTTTTTCGTCCAAACTGTGCACCGAGCCGAGCATAGGTCGGTTTCCAAATTCAAAACCGTCATCGAGCCGACTTGATTTCGGTTTGGTTTTAGACCGATCCGAGTTGACTCGGTTGGTGACGGTTTTTTCTACGATTTTAGACGAGTTTGAAAACTGATGTCATTCCATTTTAATTATTCTTTTTAAATTATTATCAGCAAGATAACATTTAATTTCAATAATTTCAGTACATAGATCTGTATACAACAAAATCATTTACATTCATAGATCTGCGAGTTGCAAACCCATTTTAAAGATTCATATTTGCGAGAACCTTTAATTATGTTCAAATCTATATTAAATGTAATTTCAATTATATCAAAAATACATATAAACAACAATTTCAATTGCACCCAATCCATATATATAAATTCCAGTTTTAGAAACCAAAAGAACAATTAATTCGTTAAGTAACTGACAAAGATGATTCTTTTTTTGCTTTTTTGGTCATGTATATATAAAATTTTAGATCCGTAAATAGCCTTTACTTAAGGTAACTAATTGCATCATACCAACCATATGGAGAATTCTTTTCATATGTAAGTAACAGAGATGATTCTTCTTCACCCATATAAATCTCTTGCTCATATGAAAAGAATAGAGTATTCGGTCGTGGTATATAGAGAGTGGAAATTTTTTCATATGAAACTGTAATAGTAGAAGAAGAAGAAGAAGAAGAAGAAGAAGAAGAGGTAATGGTTAAATCAATTCTTTTCATATGAAATCCTAATAGTTGAATCAATTGTTGATTGTAGAAGAGATTGAAGAAGAGGAGGTAATGGTTGTTGTCTTGCTACTCGTGGTGGATGGAGAGAGGTGGTGGCGACTTTGTTTGAAGAAGAAGAAGAAGAAGAAGAAGAAAGGAATTGAATAAGGGTGGTTATGGTTAGAGTTACTAATTATCAGGTGTATATATCTTGTAGTGGACGGTTAGGATTAGGCTCATCCTATGGATTATAGTGAGCTGTTTTTTCGGTTCGGTTCGGTCGGCTCAAACACTAAAACCATCAGCGGAGCCGTAAATCATCGGTTGTAAGATTTTTAAACCGTGCACTGCGGCGTTAAATTCGGTCGGTTTCAAAAAACTGGTGGTTCAGACAAAATGGTTCGGTTCCTGTGCATCCCTAATCATCGGCATAGTCCCATATATTTCTTCATCCACCTCATATTTTGTATACTCTTCCTAGACTTATTTCCTCACAATAATAAAAGTCACAATTCCCCCTTCACGATCGGATATCCACATGAAAAATCTCATAGAGAACAAATAACCACTAATCACAGTCTTCGCAATAAATAAATAAATATATATATATATATATATATGTGTGTATGTATGTATGTATGTATGTATGTATGTATGTATATGTATAATACTCTTCGACAATTATGCAGTTCTGGCTTACTCATTAGTACTCTAACATCTTCATTTGGTGAGAATTATATAAGGAGACTTCTATAAACCTAAGAAGATACTTTTTACACTACTTTGCAAGTCTTGGAGGAGATCAACAACACAAGGAGAAAGAGCAAGGGTTTCGGAGCTGTTACATCATCGTAACAAATTCTCTTTACTCTTATGTATAGCACAGGTGCTTCTATATCCATGAGTAGATAAACATCTTAATTGATTAAGGATGAATTCTAAGTTCTAAACATGAATTGAGTTATATATTAATCTATTTTGAATTATTCACATGAATATTGCTTGTTCATACTATAAAGAATTTTCATGATTGATTGATTGATTGTTTACGTGGACAACTAAATTGGTTTCTTAATTTATCTAATGGAAATAAAGAGTTTGGAGTTAAGTAATAGTCTAATAACTCATACACAAGCAAAGAACACGATACCTTGCAGAGGGATTCTGTGGAACAATTATGTGTATAAGCAACACTAGTAAGTATATCTTGAGCTAAGAGTTTAACTGCTAGGATCAATCTATAAATTTATAAAAGCATTCGACCAAATTACATCGAGAGTAAGCTATTATTATATGTGGTTTAGACGATTAGATTCGGGTATTAGAGAGCTTCTGTACTCCGTGATACAAGAGATTTAGGGGATATCACTTATCTAGATAGTATCATATGGTTGGTGATTATCCGTGATTAATGAAAAATAGATAAACATCATAACTTGATGAAGGTTTAGTAACGAAGAAGGATTCCTCGATCAACTCTCTCTTTATTGCTTACAAATCAACTTTCAATTGCTTTGTTTATTTTCTTTTAAACCTATTACAAAATCCCCTTTGTGACATTTTTGACAACTAAAAGTTCATGCTCTTCGTGGAAACAACTTGATTTCCATTATATTACTTGTTCATTGAGTGGAGATAAGATCACTAATTTGTTGCACCTACAACACGTATCAATACATTAATGCACATATCGGTCAAACCTTAGTTTTATATTCTATAAACCAGTAGACATACTTTGGATTTATAATGACTGCAAGATTAGCTAGTTTATTCTCCATGACCCCAGGGACAGGAAGAACAACATTGTACCCAATCCAGTAGCAATTTTCATTTGAAATAATTACGAAAATGATTCTGCAAAAAGGATCAGACAAACAACAACTATATGTGTATCTAATCCTCTACTAAAGAATCACAAACTAATTAAAATCCGAATTTCAATACAATGCACAAAGCTATACAACCAAGTATTACCTGGATAAAGAAAAAAGATATAATTGCCTAGTCAAGCTCATATTTTTGAGATGGCCTAAAGCATAAAACCGTATCATTTGAAGCAAGCTTAATAGATCTTATAAGAAGGGCTATCAAATGTATTTGATATTCTTACGAATTGAATTACAAACTAAACTATAAATACTAAAACTACACATAAAAAAAAAGACATTTTCATGTTCTTTCTCTTCATATATAACCATCATCTAACCAATTATTTCTGATTATTCCTTCTTACTACTAACAGAATCAATGATATAATCGCTAAATGTATACGATTATCTCTAACAGATGCCTACAATCAGATAAGAACATTCCCTATCACCAGACACATAAGAGGGTTCTGTCCCATCTGAAACCCGAAACTCAAAGAAAAATTAATTCACATAGCCACACACATCATTCAATACTGTAAATCAAGAAAGACAACTTATTCATTTCATTATTTACAATACATCAAAAAGGATGAAATTATAATGAATTAGGAGTAACATTTAAGGAACATTTTTACTTCTATGAAGGTAAGGCCCCAATAACAGATGATGATAATGATGATGATGACGACGAGGTTTATTGGACATTCCTCGGGCCTAAACTGGATAAGCATTCGGAATCCAGAGTCAGTGATTTTCTTCTAGATGCCCTTGTTTGATATGACACCACCTATGTTATCACGCAGTTGCAAAAAATAATGGTGATTGTATCATGTTGACCTACAAATAACCCAAAACATGTTTTTGCAAAATGATAGCTAATTCCTAGATATTAATATACCAATATAACCAAACTTATCACATAAAACCATAAAAACTTACCCTAATGCATTTGTCTCATGATCATTCATATTGGTGAGTAGTAGAAACCTTGTTACCTGCTTTAATAAGTTTTTCCCTTGCTTTGAACATATAATCAGCCGAACAAATGAGTGATATTTTCCATGATGTACTGTGCATATTACATAGGTATTACAAATCTAAAGACACTAAAAGAGATATTTCATTTTAGTAAAGTTGGTCTGGAAAGCAAATACACTTCAAATCCGTGCTACCATGACTTGCATAACCAATCAAAGTTTTCATCCAACAAAAGATCAATAACTTGAAAGGAAAATCGAAATGCCGACATGAAAATGGGGAAAGAGAATGATACACTGTATCAACTACTACAAATTCTCCTTGGAGCTATTAAGCCTATTTTGAAACAACACTTCTTCCAAATTTTTCTCTAAATGGTTATGGTTCAAATTTACTATTCCGAGTGGCAAATCATTTCCGTATCTGTATTCTACATTCTAAAATAAGAGACCTCTTTTTCAAAAGAGTGGATTAATTAATAAAACGTACATTCCTATGTTTGAAATCCTCAGCCTTGTCGACATCTAAATTTATGTAGGTTTCGGTTGCTGAAGTGGAAACCAGATACGCTTGACTTGTATTTTAATTATTTGTTGGATCCATAAACACCATGGACGATGATGATATTCCTTTCTTTCTTATTCCCCAATTGAAATGTGATAAAAAAAGTTATTTTTTTGAATTGCCTCCATGTTCTTCAACCATTGCTGATGTTATTATTAGCATTACATTAAATTGTTCACCTTTAAACAAGTTTCCAACTTTAAAATGTAAACTCAAATCCTAATATAAACTTACGGTCATTTATAATTTGAAAGAAAAATATATAAATTCATACACTACGAACAAATTCTCTGAGAAAATAAAATTATCTTCCCAAACTCAGTAAAGATTTAAAATCAAATAATAGGAATCGACACAAATAGAGATGAGTGATAACGAAATCACTAAAACAAAATAATGTATCAGCAGTGCAGATTACATAAATCAAATAAAGAAGAGATTACCGTAAAAAAAAAATCAAATCAGATGAAACACCCATTCTTCGAATCAGTTTCTCTTCAGCTATAAAATAAAAAAAAAGATCATCAACAAACACATAACAAAAAAAGAAAAGAGTTGTATTGCTCTGTTGTTGTAGTGAGTGAAGATTAGGTTTTGAGATGTGAGAGAAGAAAAGAAGCCGAATGGATAAAAAAAATACTCTTTATATACATGTTCCCGGGTACAAGATCAACAATCTGAGTGAAACCCAAAAATACAACGGCGTGAGATTTAAAAAAATGTATAAACACGGTGCAAAAATGCGAGTTCAACCCTTGACCGTAAATACGGGTTCAAAAAAATTCACCGTACATGATAGCATGAATACAAAAGGGATGGAAATGGCCTAAACCAATCAAAACCGATGGTTTATTCGACCACCCAATGTAAAAGAGAATGAACACTACTTTTTAACGCGGATATAGAGATGGAATTTATTTTATAAATATTCAAAGGAATACGAAATGTAAAGGGGACAAACAGTTTTTAAGCCACTCAGAACTCGCGGTTTTATCGACCAATCAATAAGAGGAAGGCGAAAGCAACTCTCAACGTGGAGTAAGAGATGAATCGAAGTGGTTAGGATGTTGATATAAACAAAATCAACCAAGACCTCAAACCTCATAAAAATTAAGAGAATCATTCATGGGACCCAATCTAAACATTTATCGCTGCCCCCAACTGAATGCACACAATAATACTCTGGGCCTCGGGGATATATTGGCATGAAACCTATTATAAGGGATGCACATTTTCTTTGTGGAGGGCTCCAAAAGATTCAAATGTCCAATACATGGATAAGGGGAGGCCTACTTCATATCAAATGTCCAAATTGTCCTTTTCTCCATTACTAAACCTAAATCTAACAACTATCCAAAAATAAAAACAAAAACAAAACATAAAATACATTGTTTTCCTTTTCTTCTTCATCAATGATGATGACGACGAACTATTATATTCAGAAAAGTGATAATTTAAGTTTGTTCCATGAAACTTATGAAGATTTGTTTTAAATCTATATTTTAATTCTAAACTAGAGTATTTACACAAAAAATGATATAAATATTAAAAGTAATTGTGACTCTGGATTCCACATTTAACCAATAATAATCATTATTATGCAATTATAGCATTTAAAAGTGACTCTAATTCTTGCAATAATAATTAGATTTTTAAAATGTTGATTGTAAATCATAAGCATGGCATATCGAAAGCTCTAAGTCTAAACATGAACCATCAAAGAAAATAACAATCAATTAATAAAAATCATAAATTAAAATTAAAGCTCAATGTAATAATCATAAAAGAATTAAAAAAATTATTAAATAGAATTACCACTTAATCATGGAAAAATGGCTTCTTCCATCGCCTCAGTAATTGGGATTTAGCTCCTCATGTTAAACACTCTCTAATTGATTTGTACGTAGTTTATAAGAAGAAAACAAAAGAAAAGAATAACACAGAAATTTGGAAAAGTGTAATTTTGTTGCAAACAAGATATGGTCACGGTTCTCTCAAGTGTCTCTTTTGTCGCTGAGAGCAATAGAAAAAAAAATTGTCGAGTTACTGACACTAGTGTGTATAATAAGATGGGAAAGATGATGGTTTTCCACGACTGTCTTTTGGTGCGGTTTCTTCTTCTTCCTCCTCTTCTTCGCTGCAACTTAGGTTCACTCGAACTATTTTTTTTTCCTTTCAATTCTAGGCTCTCCCAACATGTATGTGATACATCATATGTCTCTTATTTATACTACAACAACTTCTAACCCAAATGTCTCCAAATTTTCTCTCAAATCTTCGAAATATTTCTTTCTTTTAATGAATAAAAACTCTCCAGGGATTTTCTTTCCTTGACAACTCATGTTGTTTCCATATCTAACCCGAGAATAACCATCCTCCTCTTATTCAAATTCGAGATAATATCTCAAAAAATAATTTTTTTGTAACAAACCAAATCCGAGATTTTTTTTTCCTTTTTTTTAACGCAAAACAACTACCCAAGAGATTTCTTTGGTTTTTCGAGCTTCCGAAACTTGTATATACTCCTATAAACATGGAAAGAATATCTTCGCACAGTTGGATTAGAGAAGTTTCCTGCTAAAAATTATTTTTTGAATTTGTGAAGAAGGTGGTGCCCTTAGTCCAAAGCATGGGTGCCTTTATAATTAGAAGTGCCTTTAACCAAACATGGGCGCCTTTATTAATTTTGAGACAAATTTTCTACAATACCAATTCCAGAAAAATACCTACGAATAAAGAAAATAATAATATTAGTTTGAGTACTTAACAATATAAATATGAGATCAAATAACACATAAAATGTGTCTATCATGAACCCCAACAAAAAAAAAGAATTAATCAATCAAGAAGTTCAAACATTAGTTAATCCTCCAGCAATGACTTCTATATTAGGTAAGATTCGAAAAACCCATTATTTTTTCTTTCTTTTAATTGCTTAGATTTGATGAAACTTGGATTCAATTTTTAGTTTATGAACTACCCACAATTAAGAATGGATGATTCCTAGCCGTAAACAATAAATTACGGCTGTGAATTCATGAACTCTCAGCCGTAAGTTAGATATTTTTATATTTATGGCTGGAAATTGATAAGCTCCCAGCCATAAGTTAGATATTATCAACTTATTACGCTCGGAAATAAAAAATTCATGGTCGTATGTTAATTTGAAAAACAAAATTCCTAGTCGTAGAATGTGTAATGAAAACGTATTCCCAACCAATTTTAGTATTTCTTAACCGTAAGTTTGTTTACGGATAAATCATACCTTGATTGCTAGCCATAAGAGAGTCTGAAATTTGAATAAAAGTTTGAAGTTTTATTTGTTTGTAAATTTTTGAGTTTCCTTATGTGTATAATAAGAAGGTCTAACGGAAAAAGGAAGGTAAAAAAATAAATAGGAATATGTAAAATAAATAGGAAGGTTTAATATAAATAAAAAGATTTTCTAGTCATAAAAGTAGTTTACGACTAGGAAATTACGAACTCCTAGCCGTAAGTTCTAATTTATGGATGAAAGTTCATGAGTTCCTAGCCGTAGAAGTAGTTTACTGTTAGGATTTCATGAGTTTCTAGCCATAGAAAGAGTTTTCGGCTAGTTAGGAGTTTATGATTTTCCAGTCGTAGACTGCACACACAAAATTATGATTTTGAAAACTACATGTTAATCATTTTCGTTAATCTAACCTACCAACTAATACTTAATTAACTAAACTAATTAAGTTCATTAATACAAATTAATTGAGGATAATTTAACAATTAGGAAATATATGGATAAGGGTTTTTGTATCTGATGTTTAATGACCCTATTTTATCGTATTGTTATCCCTCAGAAAACCTTTCATGCAGTCCCAATATTAGGTTTCATTGGCATAGGAAAACTCGATGACATCATACTGTCGGGCCAACCTGGATATATTGGGGTCCTACGAGAATTATTTTGGGTTTACCACTAAAATTTCAAATAGGGTCATTATGAATAAAAAAAAAAATTTATCCAACTATTTATGTTATTAACTAATATGCTTGATTAGTGCTAATAAATACAAATGTTAGTTAAATTAGTTGGTGATTAAAATTGGATGATAGTTAGTGTTAGATAGTAAGAATTAGAGTAGAGTTTTTCTTGAAATTTTGAAGAAGAAGGAGAAAAACTTGAGGAAAACTAGGGTTTTGAGGTTTTGGTAGTAAAGATGAAATTTGATTGTATCGGCGTATATTCTAGTGGTAAAGCAGAATTGGGTGCATCTACGTATCACAAATCAGATTATCGTGCTTTCAATCCGCACAATTTTGGGTTTTTGTTGGACGAACAAGAACTTGTGAACCAAAGCATAGATGCGGATTTTTATCACGAAAATGAAGATTCAACCCGGAAAAATGGAGAACTTAATGCTTCCAACCGTCAGATGTACGTTCTTAGGATCTCCAAACATGTATTTGTAGTCTATAATCTCTAAATATATTTTTTTTTTGCAAATTTTGACCTATTTTATGGCTTTTATATAACCTAGAAACGGTGGTTACAGTGACATCGTAACCAGCGATTCCACCTCTTCTCATAAATTACGAACCAGAATCGTTAGTTATGGTCATGAACAACGACCGATTCTGGTTCAGTTTTGGGGGAATTGGTAGGTCAAATAATCGTTCGATGTGTGTTGCTCTATGTAACGATTCTAGTCAAAAAAGTATCCAGAACAATTGTGCTTTTCTAAATGCTAGAATCGTAACACAAATCAGTTCACATGTGCCGATTCTAGTATTTAGGGATTTTTTCCCAAAATCAAGACTAGGTAGAATCATCGTATGTGTATGAACCTAAAGGCCAATTCCATATAATCGTTCGAAACGGTAATTACCTATTCGCCGATTCCACTGGCCTAATTTTTCAATTTATATTGTAGATTTTTTAAGCGGTCGACGACCAACCTGAACCCGCGGCTCAGATGGGGCCTGATACTTCTGCATATTACTACACTAATTTGGTGTTGGAAAAGAAGGAATATGCAAGGAAATGGTTTGTTGACAAAGGCAAGGAGATCAAATGCACATTAGTCTTAGGTTGTTGTACGATGAGAGATCGTTTGGAAATTGTTTGCGAGAGAAGTGCTAAGCATGACAGTCACCTAGCAAAGGAAAAACAGTATGTGAAGAGGACGGCGAGGGTCTACATGAGTAAGTCAAAGTCAAAGAAGCATGATTGCCCGTTTAAGATTATAGTGAATAGAGTTAATGGTGCCAATGGTGTATATAAACTTTCTACAGGTTGTCATTATCATAATTAATGTTAATCGAATTATTCGGTAATTAAAGTAAAACACTTTTTTATTAATAGATAAAAACTTAAATTACATATTTATTTAAAATTATGAGATATTCTTTTTCTCGGCGTGAGACGCAACTATTATGGCAACTTTGAAATGATAAAACGGCTCTCCTCTCTATTTGATATATGCATCATGTTCGTTAAACTTGTCCTCTTCGTTCCTAGCGAGAAAATCACTGTACTTGTAGCACAACTTCTTAACATAAATGGTCCTTGAAGCAACATAGTCGTCCCTGTAATCGAAGTGTAGACTTCGTGCCCGGCTTGGGAACGTAATGTTCTGTTTTTACTAAATTCCAAAATATACCATCATCCCGATCTTCTTATGGAAAATCCATGACGACGTAATAATTCCTAACCCATTTCGTCCCATCCTCAACGGACTTTAAATCTTTCCCTTAGTCGGAATTGGTCGTAACCTTGTTTATTGAGTACCTCTTTTTCTACAGTACTCATTGGTTTCTTTTCGTATCTCTTCTTCCATATCCCTTATTATTTTGTAGTTGATGATGATGATGGAGTAGTTCGTTTGCATCATCTGAGTATTTCTTCAGTTGAATTGGTAGTTGTCGATGGACTTGCCATTGCAAAAGAATTTTAATTTAAAGGAAGCAGTGAATGTTGAAGAAAGATTTGTTTGAATGAAGTAGTATATGATGGATAATGGGTTATCCTATTTATATGCATACAGGGGGCGACAGTTATATTTTCAGAAAAAACAAAAAAGACTAGCCGTTGAGCCGAGGTTTGACCATGTGCAATGAAAAGTAACACATAAGATGTAATTAAAACCTTAGTTCAAGACAAATTAAACCTTATAGTCACTACAATCTAAACATAACAAGTCATTCTAAATACACATAAACTATTATTTTAGATATAAGTAAACATCGATAAACATAACAAGTCATTTTCAGCATCCTCTCATTGATCAACTTCATCAGCTTCTTTAGCAACTAATGCCTCATGAAACTCCCTCCACAAAACAATATTTTCGGTTCTGAGTGTTGCAATACTAATGACCTCGTCAAGTTCTTCCAAAGAGAGTTTTCCAAGAAGCCTCTTGACTTGCTCCAACTTTGTCTCTCTTCCAAAAGGAAAACCAAACTTATATAAGTTTCACACAATGGGTGGCTCCGGTTTTCTAAAGATATCACATTCACGAATATATGTATAATAGCTAGTACTCTTTCCATTGTTCTCCATGTCTGTGAAAAATAAATTGAAGGAAAAAAATATGGTTAAAGAGAAACAAAATTCAAGAACCAAATCAGTGAGGAAATAAAATGAACTCTACAGAATAGGTAGTTAAGCTAATAATATCCATCGATTTTAACCATAAAAGTGTACAAAAAACAAGTAAGAATGAATCGTATCCAGAATCGTTGGATAAGACATACCTTATCCAACGATTCTCATATAAGAAAGTCAAAAATAAAACATAAGAATCGGTTGATACAATATCACTACACCAAAAATCCATGTTTCCAACAGACCATACTAGTTATAAATCATAGTAAACCAACGGGTTTAGTCTGTTGGATGGTCCGTTATAAAAAAGAAAGTTGGAAAAACCAACGGACCTTAGCCAATATATTTTATCAAATAAACCAACAGAAATCTAAGACATGAAGTCAAAGGTGAACAAGAAGATGAAACCTACAACAAAAATGGGAAGAGTGTGTGTAACTTCATAGGAATTCGTCTTAGGGAGGTCATGAATATAGGATTCGGTGAACATCTTAGGCATGAAGGCATATAAGAGAGTCTTAGGAAGGTCTGGATATAGTTCAAATAATTTACAACATACTACATCCGTGGGATTTTTAAAGAGTATTTGATATCAATTTATATCCATAATATTATTATTTTGATTTATATTTAGAGATTTTACACATCAATTTTCTGAGCATAATATAGAAACATTCAATCATTATTCATTAATTAACTTCAGCAAATGTAAAGTTTCAAAAGAAAAACTTGTAGAGATATTTATTTGATTACCACTCAAAAACTATTGTCATTTCAGATAGCATCCCTTCAATAATACATATCCAAGATACAAAAAGAAAAAGAAATCATTACTGTATGTAATGTCTACAAGCAACCACAAAAAGACCATTACATGTAGCGTCTGTATAAGCAAACACCAAAAAAGACATTATGTACCTGTAGTGTCTATAAAAGAAACTGAACCGAATGATTTGGCCAATCAATCAATTCACCAAACATTATATCTCCAAGATTTCCAGCAATACCATACAACTCTGCGCTTAAGTTAAATACTTCCCAAAGATGATGATGTTAACGTTTTCCTTTAGTGGAGCAAGGGTATTCAGTTCTCGGTGACCAACGTGTTGTCCTTTGAAGTATTCCCAATAAGAATTTCTTGGGGCAATATAGGGTTATCAGGTACCCATATCAATAAAGATGAAGATTTTTTGTAAGCGAAAAATAATAAATATTTCAAAAAGACAAAAAACTGAAACTATAAAGATGTTGTTGAGCTGAATTAAGTACAAGTATAAATTCACTGTTAAAGGTTGAACACCAATGGACAGCCTACAACAGAAAATCCGACGGTTCCTTTTTAGAATTGACTTGAAAAAGTAGCCAAAAGACCTAATTAACCATTACCTGGTGTTTTTCTGAACAACAGCCGGCATCACGGCAACTACGGCAGACCTTGTATCCTTTCCACAAACCAATTGCATAGTGCAGCTAACATGACCAACATCAAAAGACATGGCATCATTAGATAGCAAGATAAGAAAATTCATACTATCCTGCAAATTAATTTGAGGGCACGTCTACTTTACTGGATTATTGACACTAAGTTATAAAATGAGATAACAAGATACCTCCAACTCCAAGCGAACAGCTGGCCTTGTCTAATTTCGGAGGCTCACTTGACTAATAAGCATTTAACCGAGGTAGCTCGCACCGAAGACCCTTCACTATATAAACACAAAACACTTTCAGAGTTATAATAGTAAGAATTTTAGAAGTTAATGTTTCAATAGAGAAAATAAAATGTCATCCTAAAAAGCATCTGCGACGCTGCTTTTCAGGTGGCCGATTTCATTACTGGTGTTGTTATCGAAAAAGTAAGGTCATTGATAGACACATGAATACTAACAATGTTCGATGGAACAGCGGCTCCTTTCCGGAGATCATAGCATACCTAATAATCAAGGTTCACATTGGGGTTAGAACATCTAAGTTAGTAATACTAGTGGAGAATGGTCAAGAAAGCAGTGACTGAACTAGTTCAAAAAGAGAGTGAAAGAACGGATTCCATCCGATCCATAGTCAGTTCTAGTTTTATCATTGTATTACAAATAGGTCGGATTTTATCGGCGCTTATCTTTTCAAAATTAGGACAGACTTTATCCGTTTTACAATAGCTTGGTTAAAGTCTGACCTATATTTTAATTTTATTTTAATTTTATTTTATGAAAAGAATGGAAAGTGATTCAGCTAAATCTAAAATTTAACTTAAAAAAAAAACTGAAACTAAAATTAAAAAACATTATATTAACTGGATTCATTTTACAACTCCAACAAACTACAATCACCCAAATCCAGAGCTAGAATCAAATATAATAAGAACCAACCAGAAATTGAAATTGAATCTCATTCAACTTACATTCAAATCTCATTCAACTTACATTCAAATACAACCTGATTACTTAAATCGAAAGTCATTCTCATTCAATTAAAATTTGAATTCATTGTATGTACAACACACTGAATACCATAAATGCTAAGAGTCTGCTGGGATAATACATAAAGAGATTGTAAGTAGAAGTTGATTAACTTTTCTACAAAGTAAGATCATTACTTCTCTTGTTGAGTATATCAAGAAGATCATTACTAACTGCTACATCTTTGAGTTTCTTTATTCCTTCAGCAACTTGTACATGAGCAGAAATGTTTTCCCCATACACTGACATTGTTTGGTTGAACTCGTAAAAGGGCCTTTTCAAAACCTTACAATAGCAAAAGATGAACGTTAGAACATCACACTACTCAACTTGTACTGATACATATTAAGAAAACAAGAGCCAACAGTTGCTTAACTTATGGGAAACAAGAGGATGAACTCTTCTCAGCAATGATTATTCGTTCGAAAGGAGCATTACTGAAAAAAGAAAGAAAAAGCCACAATTAGAATTTCTGTAGGATCCAAACTAATCATAAAGCAAAACAAAACATTCTAATTACTCAATTACAATTTGCGGCCTAATACAACCACAACCATATGCACAAACAGATCCTAATCATACACAACCAAACCTAACAAGACTGCACCACCAAGAGGATGAACTCACACTGCTCAACTTGTACTGATACATATTAAGAAAACAAGAGCCAATAGTTGCTTAACTTGAGGGAAACAAGAGGATTAACTCACACTGCTCAACTCGTACTGGCCATCTACTGCTCAACTTGGTTGGTGAACCGGCCATCTACAATCTTCAAGAATGGAAAGATAGGTAAGCCGACATATATACCAGGTGTAACCCATGTAACCACTGCAAAGTTTCCCTTCAAGGGTACCATATAACACTGACAAGATACTTCGAATCCATACAGTTAAGTCGTACCCAGCAAACTACTTGCAGAAGCAGCATTAACAAACAAAGAATATGAGAGGTACAAAGTAGAAAATAAAAAGAGACCAAGCTAGTAATACGTGTAAATCCTTTCTACTACAGGCAAAGATGTTCTTTTGATGACCGAGCTAAATGTACTAGTTGCATTTAGTAATATGTTGCCCTGCAATTGTGCCTGGAGATGCATAAACAAAAATGTAGAAGGCTAATACTTCCCATAAAAACCTCCCTGTCACTCTTATCCTAGTCAATAAGGCTAATCGTAGAATTATATATACTACCCAGCAACAGAGAAAAGAGACAATCATGCTTCCAAACAACATAATAAACTCAAAACGAAAGACAGTAAAGGAAAAAAGAGATGGAGATCAATCTGCCTAATGAATCAATACCTGCAAACCAAAAAATGAAAAACAACTCAAGTAAAAAGCATATTTCTGGGTGTGATATGTAATGTCCAGGATAACAAGTAGAATACAAAAACAATCAAATACTTTGTCATGAAATTTGCGAAAAATACCTGCTGAATAGGAGTACTCTACACATTGCACAGGTGCATCATGGCGTCCCAAATTCAATCAAATACTTTGTCATGAACTTAATGTTAAATCATCAAATTCAATAAAAACCTAAATTTACATGAATCCTAATTCCTTGTTTTACAACAACCCGAATTACAAAATCCATCAACAACCCGAATTAAACCCTAGACAGTGAACCTAAATGCCTAACATAAACACACATTCATGTTAGCACAAAAACCCAATAAACACACACATTCTATTAAAACATATAATAAGCATATGTAAAAACCTCTGGAAAGCAACATCACCAAGATCTTCATGTCCATTCCAACTGTTTCAATACCTCGTCAAGGAAGCAATTATATTGTGCCACCATGATACTGGTGGAAAATCCTCAAAATCCAACACAAATTTAAGATCAATTTCATTGATTGTTGGAGCTGCACAAGAAAAAAAAGTAATGAGCCTAAAATCAAACAATTGAATAAATTGACAAAAAAAAAAAAAAAAAAAACCTAAACCAACACAACGAAAATCTTCAAGTGGAAGACCAGGCGAAAACTTGAGGTTTGAGAGGAAAAACCGCTGTGTGAGTGGATCTTCATCAACAACAAGACAAGGGTTTCATCTTCTTCTTTTCGTAGTTTCAGTGGAATAATGAAAGTAATCGTTGTGAATCACAACTTGTGATAGTGAAGAAGAAGATGGTGGTGGTTGCTTGTGGTGAATCTAGTGATGGAGATGGCGGTGACTGTGAGAGAGTGGAGAAGAGGAGAGATGGTGTCGAGGTTAGTTTTCTATGGTTTAGGTTATTCAGCTTTATATAGGTAGCGATCGATGGCTAGGATATAACTCTAAATGAGCGGCTTAGATGAACGGGAGATATTATAATTTAAAGGTTCATAATAGGTCGGATTACCGCTAAACTTTATTTTTTCCGCATTTTTACTTGGAAAAGAACAGACTCCAACAGAGCAAACCTGGGCTCGGACCAAGTCGGTTCTTTTATGAAAGGCCCAGTCATTCTAAAATGGCCACTCTCCACTAGCTAACGCAACTTTTTTCTTTTTCTTCTCTTCAAATTTCTATAAGTAATACCTGAAGCAAGAACTGTACATAGAGGACCTCCACAAATGCCACAAGTACGAGATCTTTCTGATGGTTAAGTAACAGGGTTTAACCAAGCCTCTAAAGGAAAAATATCTAAATCACCAGAAAGATAAACAAAATTATAAGTAAAGAGCTAAAGATGCAAAGGTTCACAAAACATACAGGTGTTCCTCAGCCTTTCAAGGAAAGTATTGAAGGATACGAGAATTTAGATCCTTTGGCTTCTCAACGAAACCTAGAGTCACGTGCTCTTCTTCCTCGTCCTCTTCTTCCTGATCAATATCACCACCAGAATCTTGAAGAGAGATGGTACTCTCCACTGAACCCTGTAATACTTCAATCTCTGCTTCTTCACTAGTTATGGCCACCATCCCCATTAATGAAAAAAGACATTTAAGTAACATGGATAAAAATCATAAATGACTTTATTGATACAAAAACTTTAAGTGAATTCTCATTTTTATATAAAAAAAATGTAAAAGATTTAGAACAGGCTATGTTCAGTGATTTCACCATTCTCCACCAATCCACACCTACAGTTCGCTACTATGAGTAAGTACTAAAACAATTGAACAACAATTAAGAAATTAAAGCTAGGAATGTGTACTAGCCGCAGACACGTGCTAAGCATGAAACACATGAATCAAGTTAAAACTGTATAAAACTTTCATTATCATCATGTGTAACAACTGGGTTTGCATACTCCTCTCCCACAATCATGTCATGGATCTTCAAAATATAAAATGTCTTACCAAATTAACAACACACAATCAATAGTGACAGACTCAAAGTCAGCATAATCCCCATATGCAAAGCCTTGAGAACCAATTAATAATCAATATGGTACTACCATCACCCACACCATCACCCAACGACGACAGCTCTGGTTATTGTCTCACCCATCATCACCCAATAGAACCAGTAAAAGTAGGAATGATGATGAAATGGGTTTTTGATTTCACAATTGTATAAACTATTGAGAATCCAAAAAATTACCCAATACATTTGAGTTTAACTAAAATTTGATATTAAACGGGCAACAATTCATCTTTTGTGAACTGAACTAAATGAATGATATTACACGTTTCGCAGACGTAATGTAAACTTGATATACTAAACATAAATTACCATTAAGTTGTCAACAATTAAGTAAAAATTATTAGCAACAAAAGCAGTTGCATATATACCATAAATTAAGCTAACCACACAACATATTAACCATTAAAGGGAATAAATTGAAGGTTCTGACGAAGGGTTTTACCTGGGAATGCACAAGATAGTTGATTTGAAAGGCCTTGTATAGAACATATTCACTGTATAAACCTCTTTGTGCTCCTATAAACGTAAGTGTATTAAATAGACTGGTGGATACACTTAAAAACACAAAATACCACGATGATATTCATAAGGTAAACATGAAAACCAAAATGGGTTTCCAATACTACTACAATTCACCACCACCACCGTCTCCAGCACCAACTCCACAGCACTATAAATCACCTCCACCACCATCTCTGGTACCCTCCCCATACTACTACAAGTCACCACCACCACCATCTAGGGTACCCTCCCAATACTACTTGAATCACCACCACCACCATCTCCAGTACCCATCCCATACTATTATAAGTGACAAGATCAAAGTGTTTTAAAATTAGACGTCTAAAAACTAGTATTGCATACTCAACGAGTGACGATTAGTATACTAACAGCTATACACAATAGAAATTATCCAAAAGCGGTGCAGCTACAGACGACGATTGCCAAGTCAACTGTAAGAAAACAGTCAAATTAATCTTATCAAAATCTAGCAATTTAGATTTTACCTTTCCACATTTAAAACACTTGGCTAACAAACAATATGAAAATAACACAAGGTTTTTAAGTCCATGACACATGCTTGAGAAGAACCAAAACAGTGTCCTGTAAACATGGAGCCAGCACACAAGTTTGTAAGTGCGTAGAAGAAGGTATCATAAATTACTACAGATGATAGTAGTAACTACGTAATAACTTATCAATCTTTTGTTTTCTTTTGTGATCACTACTAAGCAATCAATCCAGAAGCTAAAACTTGTATGCAATCATAATGAACTAAATTATATAAGTATTGCATTGTGCATATATATCTCAGAGAACATATGTACGTTACCGGCAGTATCCTTAACCATCAAAGCACACAATCATGAGTTGCTTGTTCCTTCATAAAAAACAAGAGGAGAAGTTACATATAATGCATAAAACAAGATACATTGAAGTTCAAAAAAAAAAACTAACATTTTCTCCAAACTAGATGACGGTATGGTTAAATTTTAATTTAAGTTTTTAGGAGTCCTTCCAAATAAATTTCTGACCTCCTTAATCGCAAAAATCGTATCACTTTTCAATTTGTAATCTAATTATCATCCACAATTGAGAAAGTTGACCACAACAAGATAAGCCAGGAATCATGTATTAAAGTTTACACACTGAAGCAAGTAAAAACCTAAACAAAAAATACTTTTATATGAAACTTAAACTACTGATGTTAGAACAAACCCTCAAAAGCCTAAACTACATATGTAGCAGCAAAACCCTAATCAAAAATTAGGAATAAAGTTATTTTAGAACATACATTAGATTTTAAAGGTCAGGACACTATAAAAAAAACCTTTTTCACTACTAAAATTAAGGAACATAAATCTAAATATAAAACTAAAAATCCGAATTTAAACCAGACAAAAGAATCTTTGAACATGCAAAAGATTTCTAGGTTTCACAAGGAACAAAATACCCAGTTTTAAAAAGAAATCAAGGAACAAAAGTTGATCAAAATGTAGACCTAGGGTTCTATGCAATTTCCTTACCAAATGTGATTTTGGATGGGAGACAGAGATTGAGAAGAAATTGAGAGAGTGAAACAAATGAGAAGTGATTAGAGAGAGGGAAATGAGAAGTTGTACCCAAAATTATCTTTTGAAACTATCAAATAAGAAAAGGAAATTTCGCGCTCTGCGAAAATGATGAAAATTTTGAGGCAACATTTTAAGAAGGGGGGACTTTTTGAGGCAACATTCGGTCCCTTTAGAATAATAACGGGTTAAGGTCTGATGGAAAAGGAGCGGGTACGTGGGGAAACACATGGGTGGTGTTCTTTGATAAAACCCAACGGACGATGTGATAGAAGTGAACCCACGCACTAGGGGTGCTGTAAATTGTGAACCCAAGGTGTTGGAAACAACCCTTTGGGTGTAGTGTATGTGTTATCAAACGACCAATATGGTATTTGTTTATATGGTATTTGTTAAAGCAGATAATCAAATTTTAATACAACGATTCTTATTTCAGAGAAGGTAAAAAAAATGATAAGATAGAATCGTTGGATACAACAGATCGTATCGTATCCAACGATTTTCAAACGAGAAAAAATAAAAAAATAAAAAAATAGAATCGTTGGATACGATCTGTTGTATCCAACGATTTTAGACATGGTAATTATCTCCGAGTGATATGGACTAGATACGTTCAATGTGTATGCATCGTACCCAACGATTCTGATGCATGTTTTTCATGTGCATGAAGATCATACAAAATCGATGGATACGATGCATCAATATCGAACGATTCAGGTAAAAATTCAGGAATTTGATTCGCTAAAAGTAAGATTAATACACTTAGATCAGTCAAAATGCTATTAGAAATATGGTTTTACATAGATTTACCTTGTAGATCAAGTGAGATGGGAGATCCGAGAAATTTTTTGGAAAAAATTAGATTAGGGTTTTTAGGATTTGGAAAGTTTGATGAAAATAGAAAGTTTTTTTTTGCTTAGGGTTTTGTTAGATTTCGATTGTAGTGAAAAATAGAAAGATTTTTGTATTTATATTTTGATTTAAGTATTATAATTAATTAATAAGTGGATAATAATTTAGTATTTTTTTAATATATAATTGGACATTTTTTTCCTATTATCTATTTGGGTGTAAAATTATATAGACCCAAAATAATTTTTATAGGTTCCAATATGGGAACTTTGCTGGCTAGTCCAAAATACCCGGACCGAGTTAACCATAAGTCCACCCGGGAAAACCCATTTGTCCATAAGTCCAAAAACGTTTTGAAAACTAACAATTAGAGTTATTCCCATCACGTGGAATCATCCCATGAACTCCACCTCCTCCACCTCCTACACTACTTACTTCTTTAATGGAAATTTAGTTTCAGCTACTACACCCACCACTTCATTACTTCTCTAAAACCCTGAAAATCTAGGGCAAAATCAAAATAAAAAAACACCTGAAACCAAATCGAAAAACAGAGACCAAAAAACAAAAATCAAAATCTGTAATAGCAGACTTTGATTTCTTTGAGCATTATACAACTTAAACCTAAGCTACTGTCAGCAACTACTGCATATTTTCCACTTAAAATGGGTACCAAGAGAAAAATCAACAGAAGAATAAAAGAAACAGTGATTGAAGAAAACGATACTCCTCAATCTCCACCATCGAAGAAGAACAAGAAAGCTTCTACAATAGATTTTATACCAACAAAATCAAAAAAGAAGAAGAACAATGAAGTTGTTGATTCTCCAAAAACATAAAAAAAAATGAAACAAACTGTTGTTGATTCTCCAACAAAATCAAAAAAGAAGAAGAACAATGAAGTTGTTGATTCTTCAACAACATCGGAAAACACTTGTTGTTGATTCTCCATCTTCAAAGAAGAAGAAGAAAGGTCTTCTTAAGAAATCTCTTGTTGTTCGTTCTCCATCAACATCACAGAAGAAGGAGAAGGGTGTTGTTGTTTCTGGTAAAACAGTTACTGATTCTAATCATTGGTGTATATCAATATATAACATACTTTGTTCATGTTATAAGAGTTAGATCTAGCATACAACATCGATACATATCAATATTTTTTTTTCTTCATGTTATAACACATAGATCTAGAATGCAACAAAGGTTATAGATTGATATGTACTTGGTTTTTAGTATATACTGATCAGTACATATCAGTATATACTTATTTTCATGTTATAGCATCTAGATCTTGATTGCAGGATAAGTATATATTGATATGTTCTTTGTTCTAGATATTGAATTGGATCAGTACATATCAATATATACTTTGTTCATGCTATAGATATAAAGCATATATATCGATGTATATTGTTCTATACTATAGCATCTAGATCTTGCATACAGGATAAGTATATATTTATACGTACTTTGTTCTAATCTTGAATTGGATCAGTACATATCAATGTATACTTTGTTCATAATATAACAGATAGATATCAACATATCAAAATATATACTTTGTTCTATATTATAGTACATATTAATATATTGTAGGGTTATTGACAGTGTGTTGATTATTCTAGGAAGATATACAGAAGTGGTTTCATGAGGATTTTCTCACTTGTTAAAGCAATCAAGGCTGAAAAGCTTGAGTTGAGTGAAACTCAGTTGCGGATAATTAGTGAGCAATCATATGGGAACCTTTTTTTTGATGTTTTGGTACACAAATCTTGGTGCAGATCACTGGATGAAGAATGAAACTGCTGTGACCAATCTAATAAAGTGTTATAAGAGAAGTAAAGTTGCCGATGAGCTCATATTTGAGTTCAAAAGGCATGGAGTTTCACATATTCTGACATCCACTCCTGAAGAAGTATGTGTTATCTTTGGAATGCCAAAAGTAGGAAAAAGACAACATGAAGATATAATGCTGACATCAAGGGGTGGATATCGAAACAACGCTTTCTTACAAAGGTTCTTTGGTGATGTACAAAAGACTAAAAAGGTAAATAGAGTGAGGATACATGAAGAAGTCTTAAAAAATTTAAGAAAAAAACCAGCAACTAAGAAGAAAGCAAATGAAAAAGTTGAAGAATTTGAAGAAAAACAAAGTGATAAAGAACTTGAAGAAATTGGGAGTGATGAAGAAAATGAAGAAGAAGAAAGTGAAGAAGATATTGAAGAAGGGAGTGAGGAAAAAACTGAAGAAGTGAGAGATGTTGAAGACCTTGTAAGGCTTATATGCATGTTCATGTGTATCACTTTGTTTTTCACAACAAAAGATGCACATGCCTTGACTGAAAAGTACATTGGTCTTGTGGAGGATCTCGAGGCTGCAAAGAATGTGTCATGGCCAGATTTGTTACATTCTTACCTAGAAAAGTCACTAAATGATAATGTAAATGCAGTCGAGAATACTACTGGGTGTCTGAACTATTTGTTGGTAAGAATATGTACTAAAAATCTTTTTAATAGTTTACTCAATGAAAATCATGATTTAATTTTAACTTTGTTTCGGTGACTTTTTTTTTCCAAAACAGATTTGGTATTTGCTGGAACCGTAGGAAATAAAGACAATTCCAGAAAAAATGTTTGTTCCGAGAGCTGTAAAATGGAATCTGTCAAAGTTATGTGCTGCACTCCAAAAAGACATTGATACAACTGAATATGAGGTAAGAAAAATATGTACTTATTTACTACATTTATGATGTTGTGTTATCCTACAGTATATAACGATATGTATTGAATGTATGATGTTTGTTATCCTACATTATATATTGATATGTACCTCATGAAAAAACTTATTTTTATAGTACATATTTCTGAGTACATATTTTGTTGTTTTGGTACATTTCAATAAAAATTTCAAGGTTCAATACACCAATGAAGAAAAGCAAATTCAGAATAGAGTCACAAGAAGAGTTGCAAAAGAGAAGAGTGGAGATGAAAAGGAAGAAGATAAAGAAGAAACTGCAGGGAAGGAAGTAGAGGAAGATAATTGGAAAGGAAGATATGAAAAATTGACAAAGACAATCTTTGAAAAATGGGGTGAAACGAACACCATGCAGCATGAGGATGGACCGCTTGATGCATCAAAGCTTCTGCAAATGTTGAATAACATATACATGAAAGCTTCTCCCTTGCAGCCTGAAAATAAAAAAGAGTTTCGAGACTCAATTGATGGGAGTCCCACTCATTTAGGTACTAACCCAACAGGAGAATTCCCATCTCCTACTACTCCAACAGATCCTCTTTATGAAAACATAACAGAAGGTGAAGTAGTTTTGGGAGAAGAAATGCCAATTGTTCAGATTCCAACAGAAGATGAAAAAAATGATGTGAGTGACACCACCCTCAAAAGGGTACCATTTAATGTTGCATTGTCAACACCACCTTCGGCGCAGAAGTTCTGTGGTGTTGATATTAATGTTATTAAAACATGGGCTAAATATGACTTAGAGAAAGAAGTCAAAGAGATGCAGAAGAAAAGTAACACACAGGTAAGTAATGCTGGCTAGTTTCACTCTTTATTACAAATGTGTTTATCAATATAACTGTAAATATCAATATGTACTTGATTACAAATGTGTTTTATTATAGTCATATAACTGTACATATCAATATGTATTTAACTATTATGAATAAAACTTTATGGTTGCAGGATGATTTAGCTGGACTTCAACAAGAAGCAATGAAGAAGGTTGTTGAAGCTATAAACCAGAGTCTTGAAACGATTAAAGGGATATCGCAGAACCCAGATGAACAAGACATTGAAACCCTAGTTGATAGCTTCATCGACATGAAAATACCTTTGTTTACTGAGATGGCTAAGATGGAAGACATCGAAAAGTTCACATTTGAAGAATTTTTGGACTTAGCTATTTCCAGCAAGGAAGTTTATGATGAAGAATATGCATCTCTCAGCCAAGACAATGGTAGTGTTTCAATTCATACTCTGTTTGGGATTGACATGCGAAAACATTTTAATAATTTATTTGGAAATGATTTGCGACGTGTAGAAGTTCGACAAGTTACAGCTGAGCCAAACCAAATTACACCTGAGAAGAATGGGATTCAAGTAACACCTGAGCAGGAAAGTGACCAAGAGGTATATCTTCTACTTGTGGTAATTTACCTTTCTTGTCATTGTTTGAAAAATATGATTCAAATATAGTACTGAAAATTTGGATTCAAAAATACAGGAACATGAAGTTACAACCACCCAAACGTCAAGCGACGTGCCACTAGCAACCAAACTTGCCAAGATGACTGCTGCCAAAGCGAAAGCAAAACCAAAGGTTCTTGCAAAGAAGTCAGTAAAAACTAGAGAAGAAGTTAGCAGGAGAGTAACTCGTGCAAATCCAGGAAAGAATACAAATTCATTATTTGATAGTGGAAGTATGTTTTCTGAAAAGAAGAAGCCAAAAACTGAGAAACCAAAAAAGACGATAAAGACAGGAAAAGACAACATCGTAAAGCTCAGAAACCAAGAATGAAGTTCATAGATCTTCACAAGTCACCACTCTATGAGAATATGGCAGATGAACAAATAAAGATTCTACTTCCATACTTTGAGAAAGGAAAGAGAATGTAAGTACTTTCTACCCTTCATTTTACTTTTAAATCAAGTAATTTTTGCAGTACATATCAAAAAAACTTCCTTCAATATGTGTTTTTGTTATAAATGTGCAGCTCGGTTACTTGGAGAGTAGAGAATGGAAGTGGTATCTGCGTCAACGGAGCTACAATGGAAGATTTGATCTTCAACAGAGCATTAGAGCAAGATCTTCTCAACTATACTCAATATAAGCTTCAACTGGTGTCTGAAGACGACCAAGCAAATGCTGAGGAAGAAAGAAAATACTTTAAGGTGTTGCACCTGGATCCAGCTGCTTGGGTATGTGTTGTTTTCTTATTTTATACTTTTGAACATTGGATATGAAAATAGTATATATTGATATATACTTTTGTGAAATAACCTATTAAACGTTTCCAATTTTCAGTATCATGTCGACAAGCCATACACTTTAAAGGGAGCAAAAGTGACTGCTGTTATTATGCCAATCTTGAAAATGAACAATGACATCAAGAAGATCCTTGTACCGATGTGCCATGGCAACAAGCATTGGACCCTACTAGAGTTTGAGTTTGAAACAGAGAAATTTATCCATTACAACTCATCTGTGGCTTTCAGGGATCATTGCTATGAGAATGCCAAGAAAATGTCTAAGTACCTGTTCAACCCAATCAATCAATTCTTGGATGAGCATCAAAGAAAGATGGTGAACACCTTAAGGTTGACTGACTATGGATGTCCACAGCAAGGGATCTGGCCAGACTGTCTTATATATGTGATGCATTTTATAAATAGGAGATCAAAGATTGATCGTGATGGAAAAAGTTTGGGAGATGACGAACAACCGATGAAGAAGATTCAGATGAAAAGAATCAAGTTAGCATGCAGGTTGTTGACAGCCACTCCGCTAAAATCAGTTGGGAACCCTCCCAATGAAAATACATGTTTAACTACAGAGTAATTCAGATATGTTTGTAGATCTTGGTCTGAGGAGATAAGTTGGTGCATTTTAGTTTTTGCTGGGCAGGGTTTTGTGGCTAGAGTGAAGAAGATAATCCTTAATTGTTTCTTATACCACATTTGGCAGGAGAGAAATCTTAGGATATTTTAAAGTAAATTTAGTTATGTTGACAGGTGGGATTTATCATTATGGAGACAGTGAGAGTTAAGGTTTTGTCTATGAAAGGTAATGTAGTGGATAGTCCTTCTACGCAGTATGTACTTCAGTAACTTTCTTATTGTGTTTACTATAGAACTTGGTTTCTACCTATTGAACTTGGTTTTTAGTTATCATGTGTATATCAGGATCTTATTATGTTTATATATATATATATATATGTGTGATCATCTTTATTAGCATTGTTAGGTTTTTATTTAATTTTAGAGTTATATAGAAAGGAAGAACATATTGATATGCGCTAGGAAGTACATATTGATATGTACTTTGTTCTAAAACTTTGAACCAATAGATTTATATTCTAAAACAAGTACATATTGACATGTACTATGAAGTACATATTCATATGAATTTACAAAATTACTTTGTTTATGTACATTTTTTTGTGTTTTTATAAGAGCTACAAGATTACTAAATAAAAAAAAATGTATTGAGAATAAAAATCACTAATAACGAGGGGGCACTGCCCCCTCGGCCCCCTTATATAGTGAATGACAGTCAACCACATGTTCATACATCTTTTAAGATGGAGAAAAATATAAGATTTATAACATCAAATTCTCGTTATGTCATTAAGAACATAATTCAGTTGGCACACAAACAAGTTCTGAAAAAAGAAACCTAAAAAAAATGCCACAAGTATCTTCTAAAAGAATTTAAATCCCAAATGTACTAAAAAAAACTGTAATGAAATTAATTCGCATCCGTATATTGGTATTGAGGATAAAATTGCATGTAGCCTTGTTGTGATGAGCTTTCAATTTACAATTTGAACATGTAACAGGATTTTTGCTCCTCTCCCATACACTCTTGATGCGGTTCTTTTTTCTTCTTCCTGGAGGAGCCCTAACTACTATTGGTGGCAGAATAATATCTTTTGCGGTATACTCATCAGGCCTGTGGTATATTGAAAAACATAATAAGAAAAATCTACTATACTTGTGCAGTTTTTGTTGATGTATGTTACACTAAATATCAATATGTACTATGCTAGTTCTAGTTTATGGTTTATATGTACTGCTTAAAACCATTCTCATGTATGATACTACCATAAAAAAAATCAATATGTACTGCTTAAAAACTTACCTGTCGTGATTAGGAACAGGTCTAATAGCGATTGAATATAGCTGGAGATAACAACTAACTTTGAAGTATTCATCGATATAATCAAGGAACTTTCCCCCAGATGCAGCAATAGCTGCAGTAGCATGCGAGCATGGAAAACCATACACGCGCCATCTTTGGCAAGTACAACTCTTTTGTTGTAGATCTACCATATGAGACCTGCAAACAAGAAATCAAGCATATTATTTATGTAGTATATATTGATATTTTCCCTACACAAACAAAAAAGAATATAATCTGCACAATACATATTTGATATTTTCCCTAAAAACTAGTTTAGTGGATATCTCAGTTCAGAAGAGCATGTTACCTAAAAAACTAACCTTGGGAAATGAACTTCAAAGACGTGAGCATATGACTTACTAACTTTCTAAGGACGACAAATTTGAATGTGTAGTTCAAGCATGGCTTGATACACAGGGGTTAAGAGTTCCGGATCCATCAAAAGACTTTCTTCACGACGTTCAGACATCAACTCCATTACCCGTAGCCTACACGACAAATAAAATTAAAAAACAACAAACATATTATACATATAGTACATATATACTTGTAGTGTTACAAGAAACTTATAAAAACCTGATTGTGTCAGAGAGAGCACAATGAGGTAACTTTGTCTCGCGGCGAATCCAGTTATTAAAAAACTCGGCAATGCTTGAAGAAGTCTGACCATACCTACAGCCTAGGAAGTATGCACTAGACCACTTTTCCCTAGGAGTGTTACGGCAGTATTGAGCAACCCAAGGACTTCCTACATAAACCATTTCTTGAAGACCTTCTTCATATCTTGCTGGAGAAAGCGCACATGTTGCTTTTTGGAAACAGTCAATCACTTCTTATAATTTTCATCAGCCTTACTGATGGGTAAGTTCTTTTTCAAGTGGAAAAAACAATAGCTATGATAAGAATCAGGGAAAACTTCAGAATTGCATTCAAAAAAACCTTCACTTCGGTCAGTCAAAAAGGTGATGGGACGATGGTCCATAACTTTTTTAAGATTTTCCATAAACCAATGCCAATTATCATTATCTTCGCCAGGAACTAATGCATATGCAAAACGATAAAAACCTGGAAAACAAATATAAAAGACCATATCAATATGTACTTCATGTCCGCACCTTCAAATTATGTTATACCTACAGTGTATATCAATATGTACTTTATGTATGATGTGTATGATCCTAAAGTACATAAAAAGCAGTTACATATCAAAATATGTACCATATAAAAAAGTTACCTTGATTTCCGTTAACACAAGTCGCAACCATTAGACCTCCTTTAAACCTCCCCGTAAGAAATATCGCATCATAAAAGATCATTGGACGACAAATTTTATAACCCTCTCTACAAGCTCCAAAGCAAATAAAAAGTTTGTTGAATCTCTTTGTTGCGTCGTTGAAATCAAAATCAATATAAGACCCTGGGTTGGTTTCCCGAAAAGCAGTGACCCACCAAGCAAGATCAGTGGATGACTTTACATCGTCACCAAAAATCATTTGATGCGATAACTTTAATGCATGATATGCGTGGTGATACTTGATGTTGATCTCTCCACCAACTTTAATATAATCATAATCTCTTGTGGCTTTATGAGAGGGTTGTGCTTGACACGCTCATGAACTAAATGATTTTCAAGCTTCCTCGAAACAGTTGGACTCCTGAACCTATAACCAGCACCACAAGTGTGCTTACCCACGTAATACTTTATCTTAAACACATCCAAAGACCCATTCATGACAACCGTATGAAAGCATCCAAGAGCAACCGTCATTGCTGCATCTCACTGTAAATCTCTCAGGGTCATTCTTCAATTTTTTAACCTTATATCCAGTCCTCAAACAATATTTCTCACATGCGAACCGAACAACTTCAACACCACCATGGAAGAGATGTTTTTTATCTTCAAAAAGATTCTCCCAACCATCAGAATAAAGAACACGTGCAACCTCTTTAAAATCTTTCAAATAATTGTTCCTAGCACTCAAAACCAACTCAGCACTGTTTTCAAGATCAACACTTCTCAAAGAACTAGATGCACCAGATAACACAACATCAATATGCAACTCAAAGAAATCTGAATTCTTTGTAAAATGTAATGCATCAAGCCCTTGAAGAGATACATCAGCAAGGACAGGGACTTTCACTCCATTTTCAACATAATTAAAACAATAGTTGATGGAGTCAACCAGCTCCACGCATTAAAAATAGTAAACTTCAAATCTTCCAAAGTCGAAGATAACTTAACCAAATATGCAATGTGGTGTTGCTTGTGGTATACATGAGAGTAGAAAAAGGTATTTGGATTAGAACCAACACCTGACATGTTGAACCTGAAGAAATGTGATCCAATAAAATAACACAAACACATAAACCAAAACATATATTTTAAGATGATAGGAATACTAAATCTACAGTACAACATAATATGTACTATTTTAGAAGTATCACACATATTATAGATTCACATATAACAGACAAACAAAAGCATATTATATGCAGTGCAAACAAATATGTACTGATTCAAAAATGGTATACCATACAATATATATAACAAAAATAACATACTATAAAAACAATATATATCAAAAAGTTCAGAAAAATAGTATGTATTAATATGTACTGAAGAATCGTTCAAAACATCCAGAAGAAAGAACAAAAATCATGATTTCCTGAAAAAATAAAAGAAAAACAAATAAAACCTATATCAAACAACATGTAAACAAACTGAATACGACGATCCAATGAACAAAATAGAACGATTACAAAAATCAGTTTCAAAAATCAAAAGAAAAACTAAAACACGAACAAAAACGAGATCGATCATAAAATTCAACAAAATGTACATCATAGAAATCATAATCATCGGGATTTCAGTATAAAAAAACAAACAAAATCATGATATCAAGTTGATTATCATGATTTCAGTTGAAAAAAACAAAAAAAGAACAAATCATAACAAAAATTATAAGAGCAGAGAAGAAGATTACAAAAAAATACCTGGAGATTTGAAATCGAAACCCTAAAACTGAAAAACACCCACTGAAGCAGAGAGAGAGGAAATCAGATCTGTGAGCTGCCAATTTTTTTTGGAAGATTTGATTTCGGCTCGATTTATACGTTCGAACAAAATGGGTAAATATGGAATACTCAAAATGTAATTTTCATTACATTCACGTGAGTTGGACGACTGATTCAGAAAATCAGTCCAAAAACAAGTTTTTGGACTAGGGGTTAAACCGGGTAGATGGATGGATTACACGGTAAACAGGTCGTGTATCTAGGATTATGTAGTAATTCCTAGTTCCAATATTGCCAGGATTGTTAATAGTGTTTGGCCTATCCTATGATCCAAAGAGAATAGGAATACTCGTAGACTCGTTTTTTTTTTCCACTAGAAATCGCCTTTTGCTGTTAGATATCTCACTAGGATAATCTTAGGATTTCTCTCGGTCGTCAATCAATTTTGTTTACTCATGCCACATAAATTACCGCAGAGTTTAGGTTCAGGAATTGCATCTCGGCTAACCACATTCCCTACTGCTTCCGATTCTTTCACTAGATCATCATCCATAACAACATGCAATGAGGCATTGTTTTTCGCCTTTTCCTCTTGGATGATACTTCCTCATCTTCAGCCTCAGTCAAATTCTCAGCAGGGTCAACTGTTATAGACTAAGTCAGTGTAGTCTGACTTGACTAAAGTCTATCTGTTAAGACTAAGTCAAGTAATTAGGACATAGCTATAAATACTAATCATTAGTATTAAATGTAATGTAATGAAAACCATTTCTTAATAATATCATCTTCTCAAAATTTCTTCTTTCTGATTTGAATATAACTAATATGGTATCAGAGCAAGGTTGAATCAAAATTTATCAAAATCATTGAAACAAAATTTATCAAAATCATTCAAATACCTTTCAATTTTTCTCAACACATATCATCCTTTCTCAACAATTTTTCTGGATCTGATTCAACAATTCAACAAAACTTTTCTTCAACAATATTTTCTTGAATTAAAATCTTTCGATTCATCTCAACATTTATCTTCAAATAATTTTATAAACAATTTTATATTCCTATTACTAGAAGCATGGCTAATCGATCAGATCCTTGGGGAACAGATTCAACTTCAACTGCTGCAGATTCTGATTCTCCACAACATTTTAATCTCCCATTTACAAATATCTCAAACTTTATTCAATCAAACTTGATTCGACAAATTACTTGTTGTGGAAAGATCAATTTGAGTCAATTCTCATATCCACAGATTTGTACGGATATGTTAATGGAGAAATTCAAGAACCACCAACAGAAATACTAAGCAATGGATTTCCAGTTACCACACCAAGATGGATTTATTGGAGAAAGCTTGATAGGTTTGTTGTAAGCTGTTTAAAAGCAACATTAACATCAACTGTTTCTAGTGATGTTCTAGGTTTATCTTCTTCCAGAGAAATTTGGTTGTTTCTTGAAACAACTTTTAAACAACAGTTTGCTGCTAAAAGAGGTATGCTTCGCAATCAACTTAATAATATTCGTAGGGGTACTCAATCAATTACTCTATATCTTCATCAAGTAAAAATGCTGGCTGATTCTCTATATGCAATTGGTGAAAAAGTAAGTGATGCTGATCTCACTATGCATATCCTGAATAGATTAGGAAGAGAATATGACAATTTTGTTGTCTCTGCATATAATAGGGAGTCTTCATATATTTTCTCTGAACTTAAGGCAAGATTGTTAATCCTTGAGCAATGGCTATATGATCAACATCAAACTATGACAGATCAGTTTGATTCTCCAGAGCCAGCAGCTTTTTACACAAGAAATGTCCACTCTGGTGCAAAATTTGGATCTCATTCTAGTTCAGCACATTCAAGAAAATTCAAGAATTCAAGAACTAATACAAGGTTTCATCAAACTGGCTCATCTAATGGTTCTTCTTCTGGTTCAGTACCAATTCTTGGTTCTGGTGGGGTAAGAAGACCACAAACTGACTATTCTGCTGTGGAATGTCAGATCTGTAGGAAAATGGGACATTATGCAAGCAGGTGTTATTTTAGATATGCTTCTCCAAAGAATGTGAAAACCTATGATGTTGTTGCTAATGTAGCTGAACTGGAGAATGCTTTCTCAACCTTTAATGTAAATGTTGCTTCTGACACTAGTGAATTTTCAACACCAACAACCTGGCTGTCAGACACTGGTGCCTCTTCTCACATGACTGGTGATGCTTCTTTGCTTCAACACACTTCTCCTTATGCTGGCAAGGAGAAGGTCATGGTGGGAAATGGTAAGACATTGCCTATTTCTTTAACTGGAACTTCCTTTGTGCACACACCTCAAACTAGTTTTAGGTTAAACACTGTGCTGCTAGTACCAAAACTTAAGCATAATCTCTTATCAGTTTCTAAGTTTACAAAGGATAATTGTTGTTACTTTGTGTTTAATCCCTATGGTTATGAGATAAGAAGTATGATTGATGACTCTCTGTTGGATCATGGTATTGTTGCTAATAACCTGTATCCAATCCAGATTTTTCTTCCATCTCAACACAAAGTCAATGTTCATTTGCAACCTCCATTATGGCTAATGCTAATTCCTTGTGGCATGCAAGACTAGGTCATCCTTCCTTTCAAATTCTTCATCATTTATAGAAAAATAAGCAAATTCAATCACACTCTATAAGTAAATCATTCCTCTGTCACCCATGTCAGCTTGCTAAAAGTAAGAGGTTGCCTTTTTCTTCTTCTGTATCTCATTCAATTCAACCTTTAGAATTGATTCACTGTGATGTATGGGGTCCAGCACCAGTATATTCTTTAGCTGGATTCAAATACTACATTGTCTTTGTAGATTATTTCAGTAGATTTCACTGGCTATATCCAATGGTTTTTAAAACAGATGTATTGTCTTGTTTTACTCATTTCAAAAGTTTAACAGAGAATTTGTTCTCTACAAAACTGAAGTCCTTTCAGGTGGATGGTGCTACAGAACTTGTCAAGGGTCCATTTAAGGTTTTTCTTGATACTAATGGAATCTTAACAAGAATATCTTGTCCTCAAACTCCAGAATAGAATGGCCTTGCTGAGAGAAAGCACAGGCACATTACTGAAATGTGCAATACACTTTTGTTCCATGCTAATTGTCCCAAAGAATTTTGGTTTGATGCATTTGAAACAACCACTTATCTCATAAACAGAACTCCAACCAGGATTTTAGCATACAAATCTCCTTATGAGGTTCTTTTTCATTCCATACCAGACTATAAAGGCTTAAAATTTTTTGGCACTACATGATATCCTTTCCTAGGTGCTTCTAGTTGATAAGCTCTCTCCAAAGTCTGTTATGTGTGTTTTTATTGGTCACAGTCCAATGCACAAGGGTTACAAGTGCTATAACCCTATCACTAAGAAAACTTATATCTCTAGACATGTTGTTTTTGATGAATCAAAGTTCTATTTCCCATCAGGTGATTCTTATGATTCTATCTCTTCTGTTTATTCTCCTTCTGCTGTTGATCAAATCCAACCTGTTTCTGACTGTGTTCCTACTAGTTATATTGTCACTAGATCCAAGTTAGGAATCTGTAAGCCTAAATTGTATCCGAATCAGGTTGCTCATTTCACTGCTAAGCATCCAATTCCTATTGCTTTTTCTTCCTTATTCTCACACCATGATGAGCCAAAGAGTTTCAAGACAACTTCTAAACATCCCAAATGGTTAGCTTCTATGAGGGAGGAGGTGGATGCTCTTGTACAACAGGATACTTGGGACTATGTTCCACCTGAGCCTTGGATGAACATCTTGGGTTGTAAATGGGTATATAGAGTCAAGTTGAAGGCAGATGGTACTGTTGACAGGTATAAGTCTAGATTAGTTGCTCAAGGATATACTCAACTAGAGGGGGTTGATTTCAAAGATACATTTAGTCCAGTGGTTAAGTTTGCTACTGTCAGCATTGTGCTCACAATTGGTCTTACACATAATTGGTCTGTTAGACAATTGGATGTCTCTAATGCATTCTTACATGGTCATTTGGATGAAACTGTGTATATGGCTCAACCTCAAGGGTTTATTCATCCTGATTACCATTCCTATGTGTGCAAACTTAAGAAAAGCCTATATGGCTTGAAGCAAGCACCAAGAGCATGGTTCAAGACATTTAGTTCTTTTCTTGTGTCTTATGGTTTCAAGAAATCAGTGTCAGATAATTCTATGTTTATTTTTACACATGGTTTAGACATGTTGGTGTTATTATTGTATGTTGATGATATTTTAATCACTGGTAGTTCATATAGTTTGATTATTATAGTAATATCAGCATTGAGTGATAGGTTTTCTATGAAGGAGTTAGGAACATTGACATATTTTCTAGGTATTGAGGAAGCACAGACTTCTGACACTATGTTGCTGACTCAGAAGATGTATACTCTAGATTTACTGTCAAAAGCTAACATGTTGACTTGCAAGCCCTGCAAGACACCAGTGGCAAAGGTGAACATATTTTCTATCAAGGATGGAGTTTTATTGAGAAATCCATCTGAATATAGGAATATAGTTGGTAGTCTTCAGTATCTGACTTTGACTAGGCCAGATATTTGCTTTATTGTTATATATGTTTCTCAATTTATGCATGCACCAACAGATATGCATATGTTTCTAGTGAAAAAGATCCTAAGATATTTGAAAGGGAGTATTGGTACATGCATCTATCTTAGATCTGGTGATTTACAGAGTTTGAAGGCCTATACTGATTCTGATTGGGCTGGATGTCCTGACACTAGAAGGTCAACTTCTGGATATGTGGTTATGTTAGGAAGTTCAGTGATTGCTTGGTCATCAAAGAAACAACCTACTGTGTCCAAGTCTTCTGCTGAGGCAGAATATAAGTGTCTGACACTGGCTGCAGCTGAGTTGCAATGGGTTTCTTATGTCTTAAAGGAATTGCATTTCTCTTTGAAGGGTCCTGTGCATCTTTTGTATGATAATACAAGTGCAATTTCTTTAGCTACTAATCCTGTTTTTCATGCAAGGTCAAAACACATAGAGATCCATTATCATGCTGCCAGAGAACTGGTGGAGACTGGCATCCTCCAGTTGCATCATGTGACAAGTAAAGATCAATTGGATGATCTGTTTACAAAGGGTTTATGCTATCTTATCTTCTCCAGGTTGTTACTGCTTTTACTTGGTACTTCTTTCTCTTCTGATGTTGATACTTCAGTCAGGTAGTTGGTTCAAACGGTTAAAGTGTGTGTCTGAGTCTGTAACATTTTATCAGTTTTAGGGGGTCTGTTATAGACTAAGTCAGTGTAGTCTGACTTGACTAAAGTCTATCTGTTAAGACTAAGTCAAGTAATTAGGACATAGCTATAAATACTAATCATTAGTATTAAATGTAATGTAATGAAAAACATTTCTTAATAATATCATCTTCTCAAAATTTATTCTCTCTGATTTGAGTATAACTATCATCAACAAATAATAATATGATACATACTGATTTCCTTCTTCTTTAAATTTCTTATTCATAAGTATATAATATGGGTTTTTCTTCTTTTATCATAATAACACAATTTCCACTTTAAATTTTGTTAAATTTCTTGTTCATAAGTTGTTTCCAAGTCTGGGTTTTTGTTTTTACATCCCTACAATACACTTAGGAGGGGATTCAGTTCTGAAATTTATCAAAAGGGATTTTTATTTGTGGGTTATCGAAGGTTTCTGAATAAAGTTTAGAAATGTGTTGTTTTTGTTTGGTTTAGTTCATTTGGGTGCCAATATATTCAGGTACTATGTAGTGAGTTTTCTTGTTGGTGGGCACAAGGGTAATGTACTTTGAATAATGGGTGGGGAATCCCTTAGATAATTAAATAGTGATTCATCCTGTATTATGTCGTGATTCCTCTTAGACCAATCCAATTGTCATTCCAATGACTTACCTATTCTGTGATGTTTTATATCGTAAACTATACAAGCTTTGTGCAATTCATAGAGCTTACAGATTATATGCCATTCCGTTTTTGAGCTTACCCAAACACGAATAAGGTATCAATATTTTTATGGGTAAAACCAATGTAGTTGATTTCGGATTTCGGTCTGTATCGGTCGAGAGCGATACACTGGTATACCGTTGTATCGGGGATATTTCGGTTCCAAATATCGGCGAAATATCGGTTCACACATTTTATACCTATAATTTTACAAAAAAATACTAGTTCACATTTATAACTATAAATAGATTTTAAGACGTTATATCAAAAAAAAATCACAAAGTTTAGAAAGAAAAACTAGTCCTCATCCAAAATATATAGATCCATAGATTTCATACATAGTTTAAAGTTCAAACTGGAAACACAAAATAAACAACAACAACTTCAAAGTTCACTGTCTAAAGTACTAATTAATGAAGGGTATTACAATTCTAATAAAAATAATTAGATTCATTATAGATGTAATCACAGTCATCACCAAGTAGTCCTCTATCAGTGTCCAACATCAATTGATCAGTATCATATGCATCAAGGTCAGTGTCAGTTGGATAATTAGACTTACTTCGGGAACCACGAACTGGCCCACTTACTTCACCAACATTCTCCTGCAAATAATCCAAAGTTACATTATCACCTTCCACATCCAAGTCATCCAAATTTTGTGGATCCAACAGTCTAACTGATATACTATGATAATATCTCATCTAATATGTTTTCAGAATTATTAAGCATACCGAGGCTGTTACGCCAGCTAAGGACATATATAAGAAAAGTGAATCCAAAATGAGTAAAGTGAATCCAAAATGAGTAAAGTGAACTACAACAATTAGTCAAATTATGTCTGTTCAAAATGATACAATGCCTATTCTTCGCAGAGTTCAATAGACAAACCATTGATTCCACTTCTCTATTACTACTTGGAAGAGTTCACTAGATAATGTTTTTGGAAACAATATTTTTTACCAACTCCTTAGCCACGGAAACAAACTTAAACATAAACAGACTGCATGCAAAAACCACCATTTTCAGACCCAGATTCACAATCGTCTGCTTCTGTTTTATGCTCATACAATTCAGCAGTCAAGAAAACCCAGATGACCCTATCTTCTTACATACATCCTATCTTCTGTGGCTACCAATGCAGAAGAGTATAAGTGGGTTTAACATCAGTTTCAGAAATTCTTATATTGTGTCAACCTGTCTCCTAAAATGATTTTAGAGTGAACATTCTTAATGTGTTTGCATGTAAGTAATTTTGAGTATAGCAATGCGTAGCTTACCAAACCCAGTATTTTGAATTTATCGAATTGAACAGCTACTTTTCTTGAATTTATAGGAGTCAAGTCTGCTGTCACCTGCAGAAACAGAATAAATAAGAACACTTCTAACAAAAAAGTAGACCAACATCTTACAAACGTCAATTATGTCAACGAGAGGACACATCTTTATGATAACAACCATCTCATATGAAACATACTAGACAGGAGGTCCTGTAATCTGGAACCAACCATATGCCACACAAGAGCAAAGAAGACAATCTATTAGGTAAATAACAAGAACACAATCTATTAGGTAAATGATAACAAGACAATCTGGAACCAACCATATGCCACACAAGAACACATATGTATGATAACAACCATCTCATATGAAACATACTAGACAATCTATAAGGTCATGTACCCTTAAGTTTAACATTTCTTCATTCACATCATAAAAACAAGAAATGGATTTCTTTGATAAGCTTGTTGTCTTCATTTTAATGTTCATATCATACTAATATGATCGAATTATAACTGCACAAAAATCAATCTCAGGAAATAAACCAATCTCTGTACAGGAAAAAAATTAAAATTTTCACCTTAAAATGGCTTCAATCTTGTAAAATTTGGAGTCTGGATTGTAATCTGATAACAACCCGCCACACAGATCAGCAAAATAAGACAAACCCACAAATTTATTCAACAGAAAATCAAGATCCAATACCTAGGGTGGTTTGTGCTTTAATAATAGGAACAATAGATGCATTTCTGAATCGATTTAAGCATTTTTGAAGAGACTCGATTGTGAATCAAGAAGAAGAGAAGTGTTTAGACTTTAGAGGAGACTTGAACTTGAAACGATGGAGATGAAGTTGATGAACAGAGAAACAAAAGAAGAGAGGAACGATGGAGATGAAGTTGATGAACAGACAGAAGCAAATGAAAAGAAGAACGATGGAGAAATGAAGTGAAACTAAGGTTCACTTCCCTCCAACGAATCTAAAGCGTTGGATTTTAAAAAAAGTTATCATCCAACGTACACAAACATATATCGGGAATTTCGGAAAATATCGGGTAAAACCGGTTTTTATAAATTTCGGCCGATATTTTCGGTGCAATATCGTTTCGCCGGTAACCCTTAATTCGTTTCGGTTTCACCCCGAAATTTCGGCAAAATTTCGTCCATTTCGGCCGAAATCGACTATATTGGGGTAACACTGATTTTATGTTTTTTTAATTGGAAAGGTCGTGTATACGGAAGGGGTATTATATGAAAGATGAATACATCCACTTGTTTGTAAGAAGGCTGGTGAGGAGATCCCCAATAATAAACTGTGGTATGTGAATTTTTGAATTTTTGAATTAAGAGTTGGTGTTTTATGCTTCCGCTTTACATTTTGCCTTGATTGACGTTTCTTCATCATGTGTATGTGAACGCTGTCTGCTGGACACTATGCTCATTGGCTGCTCTCAGAAAGACGGTCCTTCATTCCTCAGTTATAGAAAAAGTACTGATGATAGTTGTTTATGCCAAAATTCTCATTAGCATGAACAACCAATGATTTGTCAAAAGATCTAGATTGAAATCCTTATCTTACATTTTGTTACACTATAACCCCTTAACATTCAAATCATAAGATGGGGGAATTGACAATAATTGACAATAATTAAGTAGTATAAAAACATTCAAATAGACTTATATACAGAAGTTCAAGATCCTTACAAGTATGGAAAAAGGATAATATATATATATATATTCATACATAAATTATTACATCACTCTGTAAATACGTACCTAATAGCTTTACTCCAATTCCAGTATCTTTCCTTCGTCTTTTCTCTTCCAATTTTTCTGACCCCTTCACTGTTGAATGAACTTCTCTATTTATAGGTTGTTCAATGGGTCCCTCTCTTTTTCCTTTCTGTCTATCCTTTATGTTTGATGATTCATGTTTTCCCGATCTTGTCTGTCAATTTATTGATTATCGTTCCACTGTATTCTTTTGGTCCGATACCTCTTGTCCCGTTACTTCCTTGCGTTCTCTTTATTTTAAGATTATCTTCGGATCAGGATCATCGTACGGTTGACAGACAGCTTCTTGCTTATACATTGTCATGCTTTCATCTTTTTGGCCCGTAACCTTATACTATTGACACGTGCTCCTCGTAATTTATGAGTCATCTTCTTCCCGATCCTCAATGTCAGTTAAAGTAACTTAGCAGTTAATGATTTCACTTTTCCGCTCTATGCACATTTATTGCTCCTGTTTTTCCCGTTCCATTTGCATTTAATGCTTTATGTTTCGATCATAGTACTAACATTTTCCCGATCTTACGTGTTGATCATGCAATGATATTTTCAGTCTTTTACATCTGTCATCCACTCGAACTTTTATAAGGTTTTGATTGTGTGTTTCTCGCTCTTCTATAAATCTCTGCTTCTTTGCCTAATCGTTTGACATGTGTTATCTTGACTTTTATTTCCTAACAACTTGCCCCCTTCTTTTTTTTTTTCAATTTTTTTAACGGTTGATCCAAAGTTTTGAAAAAAGTAGAAGAACAATAATTACTCTCCATCTTTTCTATATCTGTCATAACTTGTTTTCGCACGTTATCCCGGATTTTCTGCTAGCAGTAACTTCTATTATCACATTTGTGTCAGTTAACATTTTTCGAGAAAATCAAATCTTTGCCTCGATTAACACCTTTTCAATTTTTGACGGTTCGTTTATCCCTCCCTCTTAAATAGGATTCAGTCTTTTCTACTTCTGTTTTTTCCTCTTAAAGTTGCAGCTCTTTCTCTTCCTTAAACTTTTCAAATATTCTCATTATCTCTCTGTTATTCTCTCATTTTCCAATGATTCTGGAACTTTTTGCATCAATCATATTTGCTCTACATTCGATCAAGAAATTGTTTCTCCTCTTTCTACATGTAAGTGACTTTCTGATCCTTCTGTATCTATTTTGTTTTGGTGTTTAACCATGATGAATATTGACTCTATGAAAACAGAGATGATTGAAATGGTGATTGTTTATGATTTTTCTTCCCTAATTGCTTCTTTTTATGAACTTAAATTTTTTGATTCCTTCATGCATTGATTCTTCCCTGTCTTTTTCACAGATAAAAAATACCTTTTCACTATGTCTTCAAGAACTCCAAATGTTGCTCCTGAGATTGATTCTCAACACGATGATCAGCCAAAAGTAAGGAGATCCTCTCGGAGTAATGCAACTAGATATGCCGCAACTCGACATACTCGTGATGTTGCATCTGACCCTTCTGCGGCCGCTAATGTTGCCCCCAGGAGTAAGCGTGAGCATGCCAGTTGTAGCTATAAATCAATGAATATTAAAGAGTTCAAAGCAAAACATAATCTCGAGGGATTCATAGTTTCTCTTTATGGTGGAGAGAAAGATGTTATGACTCTGGGAGCAGCCGAAAGCTTTAAGTATTCAACCAGTAGATTACCGATTTCTGCCGGTGCATTGGAGACTGCGCTTCGTCTTCCCCTATATCAGCGGGATCATCCCTATCAATTCGAAGTTCTTGCATCCCGCTGCAATGCTCCTCACGGTTTAGCTTGGTCCGTTATCCAGTATAACGGAAATTGGTGGCGGATACTTGATGAATACAGCCTCCGGAGCGAAGGACAAACTAACCTTACCTGTTATACTCCAGACATCACAGAGCAACAACATTATACAGTTGAGAATTTTCACACTACCTATGCGGATAGTGTTTCCATAAGGAATTTTGTGAAGTGGAGTGTTAGTCCTCTTTGCAAGTTCAGTTCGGGATTCCCCTTGTTGCGCGAAATTGATGATCCGAAGCTTAAGTATGTTCCGGGAAGTGGAGAAAGAGTCTGATTGGAACAAGAAGAAAGAATCTGATTGGATCATGACTACAAGTGGTACCGGACTCCACTAGTGATCGAAGGTCCTTGGGATTCGGTCATATTTCCAAGGATGAAGTTCAAGATATTCGTGGGCGTTTCCCCAATTACTGTCCCTGGAAATTAAATTTCAGTGATTAAAAGTTCGATTACGAGGTTCGCACGGCTCTTCTTCTCCACTAGTGATCGAAGATTCCATCATTGAGTTTGAACTTTGTGCTACAGGTTGATCCATCTACTGATCCCCAGATTGAAGCGCCACCAGCACGCCCGATGCCCGACGTACAAATTAATAAGGGCAGGCAAAGAACTGATAAAGTGGAAATAGTTGAGGGTAAAGGGAAGCATAAGATGGTAGCTTCCCCAGAGAAGAAGAAAAAATCAAAAAGGTCAAGAAATGCTTCTCTCACTCCCTCTGATAGAGAAGAAGGTGAGATTAGAGATTCTCTCATCCGACGCAGCAACATTGGGGGTGAGGGAACTTCAGTTTCAAGATCTTATGCTGAGGGTGCGGACCAGTCTATATCGGGACAGCCCGATGTTGTTGTGGAACGGTCCGTTGAAGCTTCTGATCCAGTTGCATCGGGAGCGGACCAAGCTATATCGGGACAGCCCGATGTTGTTGCGGGACAGTCCGTTGAAGCTTCTGATCCAGTTGCATCGGGAGCGGACCAGGCTATATCGGGACAGCCCAATGTTGTTGCGGGACGGTCCTCTGAAGCTTCTGGTCAAGTTGCATCGGGACTGTCCGATACTATTACGGGCCATCCCACTGCTACTGCAAGTCAGATCATATTGGCATAACCCGCTGCTGGCTCCGAAGCTGCTCCCATTAAGGCTACACTGATAAATTTTTATCTGTCCCTGTCTCCACTTCTCTTCAACTTTGAGGTTGAAGTGGTCTCTCCCGAAGAGGGTATCATGACAACTGATAATCAACCAACTGTGGAAGGAGGAGATGCTTATGATGAAAATATTGAGAATGTTGCTCCTAGCACTTCAGCCACAGAAATCCCAACCTCTCATCCCGAGGATATTCCCGCAGCCATCTGCGAAGCAAGTGCACCTTCCGGGATATTATCAACGGTTCTTCCTCGCCCCGATGCTGATGTGCCCAATGCAGAGCCTTCAGACTTGCAAGGAGTCATCTCACAGATTGATAAAGGCAGGAGGGCGATAGAAGGATTAAATCTCTTAGGCGATGAAAATGAAGCCTACAAGTGGTTCTTATCAAAGGGGCTACTGACTACTGCAGCTTGTCCAGAGACATGGAAATCCGATAGTGGTTCCATGTCTAGGCTGCGGAGTTCACTGGGAACTATCACTCTGGAGGATACAAGGGAAGCTTGGTATGATAGTGAGTTCGCTGAACAGACATTCTCGCTGAACCCTCCTCCTTCTTTGGATCAAGCTCTAGATTTTGCAGAGGGTCCGATGTATTCATATCCACAACAAGCTCTAGCTCAGATATTGTGTTCATTAGAACTTTTGGTTCGTTTCATCTTTTATTCCCATACTCATGACGCATAGTTCCGATTGCTTGTTTGCTGCATTCAAGTTCTACAAAGCTCGGGCTATTATGATGGAGTCCGTATATAAGAATGAAGCTGAAAAAGTGCAGCGGGAAAATGCTAATCTGCAGCAACAAAATGAAAAGCTCCAACAACAAAATGATGATCTCCAAAAGCAACTAAAGAATCAAAATCTTCTGAATCAAGGTATATTTTCTTACTTTTTTATATATATGTTTTTTTTTTTACACACATGCTTTGGGACCAGCGGGGGATTCCGAACTTGTATTCAGGATGGAGCGTAGGATGACTCAGTTGAATGATCATGCGAGAGAGATTAATAGGGAAATGGGGGTTTTTAGATCAGAGTTAAAAAGATTGTCTGATAGTCTTGACCTGGCCACCTGGAGACGCACTAGAGCTGAATCAAAATATCAGCAAGCTCTGGAAACTTTGGTTCTTAAGGAGGCAGAGTTTAAATCCCTCGCTGGAGGTATATTCTTGGGTTATATGTTTTTGTATATAAAATTTCTTATAGTATTTAACACTGGCTTTGTTCGTTAGGCCTTGAAAAGAAACTTAATGAAGTAACTGCTCGGGCTGTGAAGGAGGAAAGAGATCTTGCTATTACAAATGGGAGAATTGAAAATCTCAATAAGAAAACGGAAGAACATTCTTCTAAAGTGCAAGCATTGCAAGGTGAAATAACTCTTTACGCAACCAGAGCTAGAGATGCTCAATCCCGAATTAGTGTATTGGCCAGCAAAGTTACAACATGCGAAAACATGCTTGTGGATGAAAAAGCAAAAGAATTGAGTGCTAGAGATGCTCAATCCCGAGCTAGAGATGCTCAATCTATCAAGAGAATTGAGTGCTGAAAAAGATCAGAGATCCCGCTTGGATGAACAATTAAAAGATTGTCAGCGAAAAATTCAAGAACTTCAATTAGATATTGAATATGGATGTGCTTATACAACGTGGGTGAGACAAGATGCAAAATCAAAAATTGCAATGGCATTCAACACTGCCTTGGATCGTGCACAAGCTGACATCACTATACTCAATAGTCGGGCTCCTGTTTCGAAGGTTCCCCCGCAGCCATCCAGAGGCAACATTCACGATGCTTGATGATATCTGATTTTCTTTTTCTGTGTAACTTGTATTCCGCTAGATTGATTCGTATCTTGTAACTTCTAATTTGGTACTTTAACTGGTAACTTTGAGTTGGAATCTACCTTTTATAGCCTTTTGAACAATGATATTCCTGCATAAAAAAATAATATATTTGTATGAAATCATTCGGTTAATAAAATTGTTTCATGAGTACATTGCATCGAAGTATTTATACCTCAAAACATGTAATTCGGGAACCCAACACATACGAGTCATACCCGGGCCAGGAGTAAGCTACAAGGTTAGTCCCAAACGTAGCCTGAAAATGATAACCATTGATTATATCATTAGGTATCCCTTCTTTATAAGAATCTCGCACTTATGGAAATTCTTTAAGGGCTTATACGTACCTAAATTTTTATCTGCTTGAGTTACGATTGTTCGCTAATCGCAAGAGTTCTCCAGAATAAGATGTTCCTGGAGTAATTAATATTTTCATGTCAGGCATCTCTTTATTAGGAAATCCCATTGTCAAATGTATTATTATTCAAGGATTTTCAAGAGAAGGTGCATTATTTATGCTTTACCTATCATGAATGCAATGTACTTTCGTAATTGCGTTATTGATCAAGGATAATATAACTTTAAATATTGTGCGTTCCATGGTGTTGCAAAACTTCACCATGCATGTTTCGCAGATAATAATATCCTTGTCCTGCTGGTGCTTGTATTGTGTACGGACCATCCCAAGTTGGTGCAAACTTGCCTGCATTTTTATCCCGATGGTACTCCAAAATTTGACGTAAGACATATTGTCCTCCTTGAACAAAGTTTCGTAACTTGACTTTCTTATGGTAGTCCCGTGCCAACTTTCTTTGGTAATTTTCCATCTTTTGGAGTTCCACCTCTCTTTTTTCTTCCAAGTCATCTAATTTTTGTAACATTAAATCTGAATTTAGATTTTTCTCCCATGCTTCTGTTCTAGTTGTAGGAAAAATGACTTCTGTTGGTATAACTGCTTCTGTTCCATAAGTGAGTAGGAACGGTGATTCTCCAGTGAATTCTTTTCTTGTGGTTCGGTATGCCCATAATGTGTTATGAAGTTGTTCACACCATTGTTTGTAGTGCCCATCTAACGTTTTCTTTAAATTTGTTGCAATTGTTTTATTTGTGGCTTCGGCCTGTCCGTTACTCTGGGGATAAAACGGTGTGGATTTATGTTTCTAAATGTTGAAAGCTTCAAACAGCATATCAATATTTTTTCCTTGAAATTGTTTTCCGTTATCAGAAACTATGGCTGCCGGAATCCCAAATCTACAGATGATATTTTCAAATAAAAATCTGAACACATCTGAATCCCTGATTCGAGCTAATGCTTTGGCTTCTAGCCACTTAGTAAAATAATTAGTGTCCACAATTAAGTATTTCCTCTTCTTGGTCCCCTCAACTAACGGACCTACAATATCCACCCCCCCATTTCGCAAACAGCCATGGACTGAGTACATGATTAAGTTCTGTAGCAGGTGCTTTGATTCTTTTTGCGAAACGTTGACAGTCTTCGGACCTTCGTACAATGTTTTCCGAATCGTTGAGCATGGATATCCAATAATAACCTTGCATTTTGGCTTTCAATGCGAGTGAGCGTCTTCCACTGTGATTTCCTGCATCTTCATAATGTATTTCTTTGAGTATGCGTAATCCCTCCTTATGTGACAGGCATCGAAATAATGGTCCTAAAAAGGACTTGCGGTATCAGATTCCATCCCGCAACTGGTAATTGTCATATTTCAGTTGAATTTTCCTTGCTTCTTTAGAATTGGTGGGTAATATTCTATCTTGTAAATATTGATGAATTGGGATCCTCCAATCTTGTACGTTTAACTCATCATTTGCTTGTTGAGGCATAAATGCGGTGTTTTGTATTGCTGGATCATCAATGTCTTCGGTTACAACTTCTTCTATGTTATCAGCTGTCTTTAACTTTATGGATTCGTCCGACTTTTATGGATGTAATATTGGGATCTCTTATCATTGATGAAATGAATGCTAGTGCGTCAGCATGTCGATTCTTGTCTCGGGACAGATGCCGAAAAACTATACTTGGAATATGATTTGCTAGAGTTTGCACAAGATTTTTGTACTTTGTTAAATCTTCGTCGAGTGTTTGGTATCTTAATATGACCTGTCGAATTATCAACTGTGAATCGCTTATGAGCCGAACATTGCTGATTCCTAACTCAATGATGAGCTTGAGAGCATGAACCACAGCTTCATATTCTACTATATTATTTGTACGCTTATCAAACTCAAGTCGAAATGAATGTATCATCCGTTCACCCATGGGTGCAGTAATTGCAATGCCAATTCCCGCACCTTCCTTATTTCGGGACCCATCAACAAAGACTTCCCACCTTTGTGAATTTGCAGAGCTCAAAATATCCTGTGGATCCTCTTCCTCACATCCTGGCAATCCTTTAATACAAATGTACAATAAAAAGTGAATAATTAAAGTGATGAAAATTTTAATGATAAAAATTGTGATTGAATTAATTATTTTTTTCGTCTATCGGACCTTGGATTTCATAATCTTCCTCAATCGGGAAGTCCGCAAGGAAATCAGCTAAAACTTGGGATTTTTGTGCAGTTTGCAACTCAAAAATGATGTTGAATTGCTCTATCTGTGCATTCCATTTTGCGATCCTTCCAACTTCCCGGTGTTCTTCAATACTGATTCTAATGGTGCTTTGCTCGGGACACGCACGAAATGTGTCAGAAAGTAGGTACGTAATTTTGGGTAGCAAAAACCAATGACAAAATGAGTTGCTCAATTTTGGTGTAATTTCTTTCTGCTGAATTCATGGTCTTGCTAATGTAATATACAGGTTTCTCTATTTTTTCATTCATATGCACCAACACTGCACTTATTGCATCCTCCGTTGCCGCAATGTACAAAGTCAATATTTCTTTAGGTTCTGGCTTCTGCAACGCTGGCAATGTGGCAAGATGCATCTTTATGTTTTGGAAAGCTTGATCACATTTTTTCATTCCAGTCAAATTTATTTTTCTTTTTGAGTATATCAAAAAATGGTTTGCATCTTTCTGAAGATCTGGTAATGAACCTACTGAGAGCAGCCAAACATCCATTCAATTTCTTTACAGTTTTAATGCTCTTTGGGGATGGCATGTTCGTTATTGCTTGAATTTTTACGGGATCAACTTCAATTCCATTCTTTGTAACCAAATATCCCAAGAAACGTCCCGATGTCACACCGAAAATGTATTTTTCTGGATTGACTTTCATTTTAAATTTCCGCAATGCACCAAATATTTCAGTGAGATCTTGTAGATGATCTGTAGATAATTTACTTTTTACCAGCATGTCGTCAACATAGACTTCTAAAATTCGCCCAATCCAAGGTTTAAATATAGCGTCAACCAAGCGTTGATATGTTGCTCCTGCATTTCGTAATCCAAATGGCATCCTGGTATAACAATACAATCCCCGTGGGGTGAAGAATGCAGTATGTTCTTGATCCATCTCCGCAAGTGCAATCTGGTTGTATCCTGATTAACCGTCCATAAAGAACAATGCCTCATGGCCTTGCACGGCATCTACTAGCTGATCGATATTGGGAAGTGGATAACTATCCTTTGGGCATGCCTTATTTAAATTGGTGAAGTCTATACAAATTCTTACTCCACCGTTCTTCTTTGGAACGATCACCATGTTGGAAATCGATGTTGGGTATCGTACCTCACGAATGAATCCTGCATTTAAGAGATTTGTTAATTCTTTTTCCACAGGATCGTGATATTCTAGAGAGACCTTGCGTATCCACTGCCGAAATGGTGTTGCATCGGGTCGTATTCGCAATTCATGTTGTACAATACTTGGGTCTATCCCCGGCATGTCCTCCCTTTTCCATGCGAAGACATCCACAAAATCATGAAGAAGCTTGATCAAATTTTGCTCTGTATCGGCCTTCATCGGCGTTCCAGTTTGTACCTGCTTGGGAAATTCTGTAGTGCTAATATTTACAATTTTGGTTTCTTCTATAGAAGTGAAAACAGGTTTGGGAACTCCGATAGATGTTGGAGTTCCTTTTAATATCTATGATGGTAGTCCTTCATATTGTTGGTTTGATGAATTTCCTTGATTTTTGCTGCTCTCCCCTATTTCATTTGTAATTTTTGGTCCGATACTCTGTTTAAGTATCAGCTATCTTTTTTTGCTTTTTCCTTGTGGTCTTTTTTCTTATCCCGCTGTTGTTGTTCCCGCTCCTCATTCCTCCGTACTTCCACCAAAATACACAATTTAGCATCGTCCTGATCTCCTCTTATCTCCATTTCCCCTTGTGGTATTAGGAATCGCAAGTATTGGTGATAGGTTGAGATAACACCTTTCAACTGGTGTACCTATCGTCTTCCGATAATTGCATTTTATGGTGATGGAGCATCCACAACACTGAACCTTGTCAAAATGTTTATCGGTCCAGCAGAGACTTCCAAATCAATTTCTCCCTTTGGTCTTGAAGCTATTCCGTTGAATCCGTAGATTACATAATGAGATGGAATTAATTGATCTTCACTGAGTCCCATATTGCGAAATGTATCATAAAACATGACATTCAAAGAACTGCCCCCATCCAGAAGAATTTTTTTGACATTCCATCCGGATATCGGCAAATTGAGGACCAGAGGGTCATTATGCATTTCAATTTCTTGATCCACTTCTCCCGCTGAGAAAGTCAAGGGGGATGCCATCCAGTTTTCCCAAGATTCTGTTATCCTTCCCGTTACTTTTAAAATTTCATGGTCTAGGACCCTCTTGCATAATTTTTTGTCGATCACAGCATTCACATTTGTATCGCTTTTTTCAGAAAAGGAAATCATATTGATAGTTTGTTTGTTGTATGGTATATGAATTGCCTTCCCTTTGTCAGGTCTTGTTGTTGGTTCGGGTGTTTGAATAAATTCTTTTAACTCTCCAGCATCAATCATCCTTTGTACCAGAATAATGAAGTTTCTACATCGATCTGTTATATGCCCTTTATAGCAATGATACTCACAGTAGTCCTTTGATTTCTACGTAAACTCCGGTTGTCGCCCTTTTGAAAGCGACCACGGGAAGTTTGGTTTATTTTTTATGATTTTGAAAAGCTCAGAATATGAAATGTTAATTTTTGTAAACACTCTTTCTTGAAATTGCTGAATGAAGTTTTTGTTATCCCCTATTCGTGGGCGGTTTGATTCGCTAGCTTCATCTTTATTAAAAAAAAAATCTTTGGCTCTGGTGATGTCTCAATTTAATTTGTTCTTTTTGTACTACCTTGCTGTCGTGAGGTTATCCTTGGACATTGTTCTTGAACGACTTGCAGCCTTGCACATGTTTCTATTATTTCTCTGAGGTGCCTCTCAGTTTTCGGGCTCCGGTCTGCTATTCCCCACTTGTAATGGTTAACTGCAGCATTTGACTCAACATTTCCGGTTGCCTGACAAATTGCATGCCAACGAGCTGTATAATCTCGAATTGATTCTTCTGGCCATGAAGCAAGTGAATATAACCTATCTATCGCCTAATCAACGGGTTTGTTATACATGTATGCCTCAAGGAATTTCCGAACTAATTGCGCATATGATTGAATGAAATTTTCTTGTAATTTGTCATACCATGCTAATGCCGAATCCTTCAAACTTGAGGGGAAACACCGGCACATTATTGCATCATTTCGGTCCCATCGTGACATCACCCGATTGTAATACTTCAAATGCGAAGCCGGGTCCCTTGTCCCATCGTAACATTCAAACGCCAGAATATTGTATTCCCGAGGCAATTGTGCACATGCCAACGGTGTTCGTTTGGCTTCCTTCAACACTTCTTCTATTCTCCCTCCTTCTTTATTCTTCAAATTTTTTATTTCGTCCTTAATTTGTTCCATTGCTTCAAGACATCTTTGCTATTGTGTATGTTGCATCTCCTGTCCGTCCCGTTGCATCCTTGCTCGTGATGATGATCCCGCTAATACTATTCTTTGATCACGATTGTTCCTTACACTTTTGGGTGTTTGTCTACCAGAAGTTACTTCTTGGTCTCGTGGTCCTGTTGCAGTTGGTCTCACCCCACGCTGAATCGTATCCTTTAATGCTTGATTTTCCCTGGTCAAAGATGCAATTCGATCAGTACCAGCTCTTTGTTCTGTTCGCATCCCATTCATTTCCTTCATCAAATTTTGTAAGTAATTTACATTATTTTGAGTATCCTCCTGAGGTGGAGAATGATTTTGGGCTATAATATTTGGTGTATATTCTTGAAAAGGTGTATGGTTTCCTGAATCACTCTTTTGAACCTCTGTCTCACTCTCTTCTTCCCTTTGGTGATAATTTCCACTTGTGTTACTTTCTTGATCTCCAGAATTTGCTTCTTGTGACATATCTTCTTCTGGCTTGTTTTTCCTTGGTTGTTTCTTTTCTTTCTTAGATGCTTTCTGAAAAATTTCCTTGTGCTAATAGCTTTACAAAGTTAGTCATATAATTTCAACAAGATAATTGAACAAAGAAACGAATAAAAACAGATTTATGGATCTTCTGATTCCTTTGAAATCTAACTATATTTTTGGTGGAGAGAAAAGTAATATATAACATAATACTTCTTCAATCTTAAAATTTACACGCAAAGAAATCAATCATTAGGACAAATTCATTCAGACTAAAAATTTCCAAGTTTCACCGAAATACAACTTCAATTTTGTAAATCGCACAAGGAATTTCTTGCAATAAAGCTTATCTATTAGTAAAAATTCATTCAAGCCAAAAATTTCGAAACTTCACTTTAGTGAAAGTCCTCCATATGATTACTAAACTCCTGATACTAAATTCTCTACTTTTAAATACAAATATAATAGAAAAAACCATTTTTCTACAACAGATAGGATAAATCCTTTGACACTGTCCCTGTTTCTAGCGCCAAATTGTTTATGCCAAAATTCTCATTAGCATGAACAACCAATGATTTGTCAAAAGATCTAGATTGAAATCCTTATCTTACATTTTGTTACACTTTATCCCCTTAACATTCAAATCATAAGATTGGGGAATTGACAACAATTGACAATAATTAAGTAGTATAGAAACATTCAAATAGACTTATATACAGGAGTTCAAGATCCTTACAAGTATGGAAAAAGGATTATATATATATATTTATACATCAATAATTTCTTACTACATCACTATGTAAATACGTACCTAATAGCTTTACTCTAATTCCAATATCTTTCCTTCGTCTTTTCTCTTCTAATTTTTCTGAACCCTTCTCTGTTGAATGAACTTCTCTATTTATAGGTTGTTCAATGGGTCCCTCTCATTTTCCTTTCTGTCTATCCTTTATGTTTGATGAGTCATGTTTTCCCGATCTTGTCTGTCAATTTATTGATTATCGTTCCACTGTATTCTTTTTGTCTGATACCTCTTGTCTCGTCACTTCCTTGCGTTCTCTTTATTTTAAGATTATCTTCGGATCAGGATCATCGTACGGTTGACAAGCAGCTTCTTGCTTATACATTGTCATGCTTTCATCTTTTTGGCCCGTAACCTTATACTATTGACACGTGCTCCTCGTACTTTATAAGTCATCTTCTTCCCGATCCTCAGTGTCAGTCGTACAGTTAAAGTAACTTAGGAAATTTAATGCTTTTTGTTTGCATTTAATGCTTTCTGTTTCATCAGAGTACTAACACTTTCTCGATCTTACGTGTTGATCATGCAATGATATTTTCAGTCTTTTACATCTGTCATCCACTCGAACTTTTATAAGGTTTTGCTTGTGTGTTTCTCGCTCTTCTATAAATCTCTGCTTCTTTGCCTAATCGTTTGACATGTGTTATCTTGACTTTTATTTCCTAACAATAGTTGTGTGAAGAAACATATATTATCTCTTGGAGCTGGATTTGATAAAACACTACAAGAAAAACGGGTTTAAGCGTATAAAATCTTAGCAAGAGCTTGGAAATTTAGTCGCTTAAATAGTTTAAGCGTCTAAAATTGCAACTGCCAAATTTTTTGGCGGCAATAAACATGTGTTCACTATTATTTAGCAACGAAAAATTACACTTAATCGCTAGATCCTTTGTTCAAGTAATTTATAACAACTAAAATAATGAACATGTAGGTATTCACTTTGAGGCACCGACTCGTAGCAACAACAAAATAAATTGGTTGCTCAAACCTCTCTCAGCAACTAAGT
>JAJJMC010029784.1:4070667-4090598 GCA_023531435.1 Papaver californicum | reverse complement strand
GAAATCATAGTTTCATATCATTAGATTTGTTAGATTGATAAAAAAAATGAATAAGTTTGATCGAAATTGGATAAAATTCAATAAATCAAAGTGAAATCGAGTGAAATTGATGAAAAATTGATATAATTTGAGTAAGATCGATCAAATTAAGTGTATTCTTGTCGGTTCGATAAATAATTAAGTGAATTTTAGTGAGATTGATGAAATCATAGTTTGATATCGTTAGATTTGTTAGATCGATACAAAAATGAATAAGTTTGATCGAAATTGGATAAAATTCAATAAATATAAGTGAAATCAAGTGAAATTGATGAAAAATTAAGTTAAACCCTAAATGTATGTGTATTTGTCATATTGTGCTTGATGCCCTAGTCGATTGAGTATGAGTTTTCAAGGAAACCCTAAATGTACCATTGTTGTTCATATTATTCTTAATGACCTAGTCGATTGACTGAGAATCTTTTCTGGAGCCCTAAATGGACTATTGTTTCATACTTTTGTTAATGACCTAAGGTTGATGGATATTTAGTTCAATATTACTCAATTTCACTCAAATTGTTTCGATCTCATTTAGTTTTATCATTTGTGTATTAACATGTTGACATTTTGGGTAAATCGTATCTATTGCTTTGAGGGCTCACGAATAACCCAAATTGGAGAAATCAAAGTTGAATTGAAACAAAGGTTGATAAATAAATCGGATGCACGAGTTCGATTTAACATGGCAATTGTGATTTTTTAGACCTATAAACTTCCGCTCTTTAAGATTCACACAACGAGAAATGTTTGATGCGTTAACTTGTCCGAAACCTTATTTTCCTTTCAAAGTCTACAAAATGAATTCTTCTTAGTGTTCGACATCACATATAAAGCGTTTGGCACCCTATACCTATCCCTTATTATTGTCTAGTGAAACAATTATTGAATTAATTTATTATTTTCCTGATTCATTCTTACATATTCAAAATAAACATTTATGTATAATCAAAGGTCGATAAAAATATCCTCAATCATTTTTTTTTTACTATTATTTGTTTTTTTCATATCGAAGGTTGATAAATAAACCTAACATACGAGTTCGTTAAAATGATGGATAAGTGGATAAACTAATGAAATCGAAGAAAAATTGAGTGAGGCCAACTAGCAATATATAAGATTGATTTAAAAAAAAAAAGATAGATAAAATGATTGATAAAAAATAGATAAAATGATTGAGTGAGGAATAACCGATGGAGTTCAAGAGAAATTGAGTGAGGTCGACCGATATTAGATAAAATTAATGGACAACGGGTGAAATTGACTAAAAGTCAATGGACATTTGGTTAAAATGATGGATAACTAGATATTTGGTGTGATAGGTTAAGATCAACAAATAACTAGAGATTTGAGGTTGGAAGCAATAATTGCAAATTTTGTAGATCAACGGAAGAAAAAAACAAGAAGAAATTCAAATTAATTCGACTAAAATTAAAGAGATTATGTCAAATTGGATAAATTAGAGTGACGAAAATTGAAATTGGGAAAACATGAATTAAAACTGTAGGGAGATTGAATAAATTTAAAAAAAAATAACTCTTTTGAATTGAGGCGATTGCGTTAGATTGAATAAATATAATCAAAATGTGATACTTCGAATGTAAATCCAAACGTAGATGAGCGTTTTCACGGTGAGGGGCCTACGAAGAAGCTAAAATTGGGTAAATCAAAAATGAATTATATCGAGATTAAAAGAAAATGGAGAAATGGAAATTTCAGTCCTTTTAAATTGAAGATATTGCATTAAATTGTATTGAATTTGGCGGAAAAAGATAGAAATTTTGGTCCATCAGATTCGTGATCCGTATGAGCATAAGATGTTAATTTTGGTCCGTCAGATTCGTGATCCGTATGAGCATAAAATGTTAATTTTAAATCGTCAGATTAACAATCTGTATGAGTAGAAGATGGAAAACCTAGAACCATCCGATCAACCTAACTTTTAATCTTAAACCGTCAGATGAATCAAACCCTTTTTTTTTTATTGACCACGAAGTTCCCTTTATTTACGTTTAGTACCCTTATATATAAACACTCTAACCCCATGGAAACATTCTCAACTTCTCATTTCCAGCGCCTCCTTCTCTCTGCCTCACTCACTAAATCTCTCTGCCTCCCTACTGAATCTCTGTTTTTCCAGCACCTCTCTCTGCCTCTCTCTGCTAGAAGAAGCCAACTCTTGGTTGTAAGATCTGTATGAGTCTTCTTCTCTGCTAGTTTCAAGTTCCTTCTTCTATGTCTTTTCATTTAGTGCAAGACCTGTATTCTTGTTAAGATTGTTTTTGTGAAAGGTTATGATATGCAGTAGCTTCAGTGAAGCCAAACATGTCTGAGAATGAATACTGTTTTTTCCAGGTTAAATCTACTGCCGTCACTATGACTCAAGATTTTTACATGCAACAATCCTGTAGAGAATTAAGGTTTCGATTATCTGTCTCTACACCATCGTATTTCTTAATTGTTGATTGTGATTTTTCTTAATTTGTCTCTACACCATCGTATTTCTATGGGTTTGATGAATTAAGGTTTCAATTATCTGTTCTGCTAATTTATCAAGTGGGTTTTGATTTAACAGTGGAATTTTTTGATTTTGGATTTTTGAATTAGGGCTTTTTATTTTTGTTTGGGATTTTGATCTAATTTGGGAAATTTTCCAGTTTTGTGAAGTGGGTTTTTTCTTAATAAAGATGAATTGATTTTTCTATTTGTGTGAATTATGTTCATAGTGACTTGATGACTTTGACTTGATTATGCCTGGTTTTCTTTGATCAAGTTCCAGTTTGTGATTTGTTCATAGTGATAGCTGCTTCTGCTGTTTCCTTGGCCAGATATCTACTTGAGTATGGAATGCTGAGCTATCACTACTTGGATTAAGATTCGTTTTCAACAGATGATTTTCTCCTTTGATTTGCATACTGGTCAATAAACTTATGTATACATGTTAGGATGAGCAAGGCTGCAAGATGATGCAGGACTTATTTTGGGATACAAAATGTTGATGCAGGGCTTATTTTGGGATACAACTATGTTAATGATGTTGGTCTGCAAGATGATTACAGGTTAGTGTACGACAATCTGTAAGGTTTAGTTTAATCTTGGTTTAGTCATGATGATAAAGATGGGTTAATAATGATGAATAATTTGTTTGCAGTTGTAGTCTTCTGTTGTGATTTGTTTTTCATTTTCTTTTACGCAGATACTGGGGTGGATAATTTTGGGATTTGTAGGAATTATATTATGAATCTGTGTAAGTGGATGTTTGTAATAATTTTAGTTTTTTTTTTGTATTTTTTTGGGTTTTGATATTGTAATAGGATTTTTTGGGGTTTGTTTTGTATGTATTATTTAGGTATTAAACTTTACTTTTGTATTTAAAGTTTATTATTGCTGCAGGTACACTATTCTGCTCAACTCAAAGCTTCAAGGGAGAGAGCTTAATGTCAGTATTTGAATGAGGCTTTGAAGAAGATTGGTTGTTAACCTTCTTGTTCTTTTGGGAAGTGAAACTAGACATTAAGATTATACAAGTACTATTCATTTTATATGTATTTTGGTTCTTGTCGGGATGTGTATGAAACAATATTGTTAAAAGGTTATGCTTTTTGGTGGGATATTCAAATGAAATATATTTGTAATTATTTAATCTTAATTATAATTTTAATTAGATGTTTTCATTTTAATTACATAATCTTAGTTATAATTTTTTTTTTAATTATAATTAGATTTTCGGATTATTTAAATCAAATGAGCAAAAAAAGTGAGTTACTTAAATACTTCAGCAACCAACTTTAAGCCAATTAAAATCTGAATTCTAAAATAATTTGGAAGCTTAAAAATTTAAACAATCAACTTGAGTAAAAATTTTGATACCTTAAAAGTTTAAGCAACCAACTTCAGGACAATTAAAAGCAAAAATTGCTTGTAGCAAGCAAAATCATTTGATCGCTTAAATTTTAACCAAGTAAAATCAGGTTAAGTTGCTCCATGTATCTTCCAACTAGGTAGTTTAATAGCTCCTAAGTCACAAGTTGCTTCTAGAGAGTAAAATATTTTGTACCTCAAAAGCTTGAGCAACCAACTTCAGGCCAATCAAAATCGGAAATCACTTTTAGCGAGCAAACTATTTGATCGCTTAAAACTTTAACCAAGCACTTTCAAAATGAGTTGCTCCATGTTTCTATCAACTAAGTATTTTACTTGCTTTCGAATGATTGGTATATCTGAAGCGATTGATATTTTACTTGCTATATTGGTTGGTCTAGATGTTAAGCGATCAACATTTTACTTGCTCCATGTTAGTTGCTCTAAATGTTAAGCAATGAGAAACGTACTCGCTTAAGGTTAGTTGGTTTATTACTAGAGCGATTGCATGGTCGCTCAAGGCTTTGAGATACATGGCTTTGGGCAACCAACGTAGCGACCGCCACTTTTAGTCGCTATAACGGTTTTAGCGACTTAAAAGGGGCTTTAAACGACTTAAAACGACCAGTCGCTTAAACCCGTTTTTTTTATAGTGAAACTTACTTCCAGTTGCAGGTTCCTGAAGTCCCTTGCAACAAGTTTTGTGATGTGCACTTTTGTGCATTTAGGTATGTTCTTGGATTACAGATGCTAGACTGTTCAATAATTTCATGGTTCCATTTTATTTATCGTGGAATTGGATTTTAATGAGGTAAAGTTTGAAATGTTCATAATTATACTATGGGTTTTATTGGCAACACACAATCTTACTATGCGGCATGATGAAGTTTCTGAGTTAGGTCACAGCTAGCATTGTGCTCGAAAACTTGTACGATCCCATCTATGCAGTCCCATCCAAGTGTCAACTTATTCTTCTTTTCATTTTTCTGCGTTGACTTCTCTTCTGTCTATCTAGCTAGTTGTGCTGCTCTAGTCATGTTCGGTTAAGCAAGTAATATTAATCCAACTCTCTTTTAAAGAAACAAACAAACAAATCAAATCTAACTTGAGTTTGTTTAGGTAACTAGCAAGAAGGCGGCTCTTATTAACACCATCCAGTTGAGGAACTAGAAGCAACAACATCCATTTCAGCTGGTAAGTCATGTTACTGTAAAGATAAGTTATTTACTGAAGTATGGTGTTCTCGTTGAGATATTTTCCAGCTACTTCAGTACTGTTTTCTTCTAGTATACGTAGAAAACTAATTGGTCGAATCACTAAAATCATTTTGGATGATGGACCTGTTATAAGCTTATGTCAATCGTCGAGTTCCTTCGCTAACAACGAGTTTGGGTTATGCAGAGAAAGGTGAAGTACTAGGCGACCATTACAAGCTACTTCCAGTTGATTTGCCTGATATAGGGAAGCCAGATGATTTGATATTTTATGCCAAGATGCTCCCCAGGTATGTGCATGAAATTGTTTCCTTTTCTACTGAATAATTTGGAATCCATCACATTCAGGACTTTGTAATGTTGTCTCTTTGTGTGTCGATTTTAGACTGCTATATTATCTATTTCCGACAAACCTTAATTGTACTCTGCTGCATTTTATTCTTTGTATACGATCAAATTTCTGAGAAACTGACTCGTTCGATATTTCCACATCTCAGCATGTAACAAATGATAGTCTTACCGATACAAAAAATGCTTCCCAATGTGCATTACATTCTTCATTCTGCTGCGTTTGTAACAAAATTGCTCCATAATAAATAACACACTTAACTTCTTTCCTTGTCACAAAAATATGTCGGGACCCTACAGATCTTTTTCATTCTCTCTGATCTGTTATTGTACATCTTTAATAATTAGACATAATTTAGCAATGATTATAACCAATATACATCATGATTTTACTTTTTTTAGTTTTATTACATTTCTTATGAGTATGTTAAACTAGACCATAGAGGCCATGATTTTGTTTGAAAAAAATCCAACAGATGACTATACATTCTCAAAATCATTTGCAGAGTAGAGAATGTGCACTCGTGGGAATAGATGCTACACCAACTTTGAAATCAAAAGAAAGACCCTTTCTTGACCGGGGTTGGTAGGTACTATATATATCTTGTTCAGTACTTTTTACTCATCAGGTTCTACTATCATCTTTATTATACTGTTTTGGTTGATGTGAGTTTATCTTTAAAATGGTGGTAAATTGCTCCTTGCCAAATCAAATGTCCAATTATGTTGAAACCTTTCGATGCTCTTACTTCATGTTAAATGATGAAACTTTCCGAGCTAAATGTTCATGAAGTGCATTCTTTCTCTGAAAATGCAGTTTTTTCAGAGGGCTGTTGCTGGAGACATGCAGAATATTTACAGCAATTTCATAGACCAGCAAGAGAGGCGCAGATGAACTGATCCTGATCCTTTTTTTTTCAGTTTGTTTCTACTCCCTCCGTTTCAAAAAGATAGGCTTGTTTTATGTACAAATTACACATATCATTTCTGCGACTGTTTTTTTCTTCACTCCCATTACTTGCAATAACAGTAAGACTTTCTAACTGCAACGTTTCATATGTTATCTTTTTGTTGATCAGGATTGAGCGGTTAGAGTTGTTTGATAAATTTGAAGAATGGCACATGATGCAGGCTAATTCATCATTTTCAATTCGTTTGTCCTAAGTTAGATAGAACTAATTCTGACAATCATACAAAATTACTGTTGATGATAACAACCGTTTTTCAGGAGCACTGTTGTGTGGCTGCCATGGTATGCCTACAACTCCATGTTTTTTATCCCTCCTCGCTTTTATGCCTAACTTCCACTCCATGTTTTTTATCCCTCCCTCCTCGCTTCGTTCGTCTCTGACAAGGACTTACTGCTCTTAATACTGGTTTTGCAGGATTTATTTGGCAACTCTGACTTCTCAAAGAACACCAAAGAGGGTGCAGTCGCTGCAAATTGAGCGACTACTCCATGCACATAACTAGAATTACCTGGGCGATAATATGGGTGTCTTTTAGTTCTCTACTTTTCTTGCATTTTACATTCTTAACTTGTAATAATATGGGTGTCCAACTGTCAATAGGCTTCTAAATACAAGTCAATGTTCTGGACGAATATTTGCATTTTGCCACAAAGACAATTTATGCACAGAAACTATCACATTTTATCGAATTTTTTAAGGCTCTTTTCTTTGAACAAAAAAAAGAAAGATCTCCATTTCCTTCCGTACATTAAAACTGAGACTTTACACCATTCCCGCTAAACCCGAATTCTTCACAGCTATACAAGTAAATACCAAAATCTTCCTTCACATGTAGTTCTTTTGTGGACTTTACATTCTACTAGATCAATTTGTTGGTCAAGTCAGTGTTGCTGCCAGCGGGCATGTGATGTTATATCAGCTCTTATTTTCTCCGTGAACTACCAATGCAGACTTCTCAACTGGTAGTGTCGCCTTGTGTGAGCAAACTACCAATGCAGACTTCTCAACTGGTAGTGTCGCCTTGTGTGAGCAAACTACCAATGCAGACTTCCCAACTGGTAGTGTTGCTTTGTGTGAGCACTGGTAATCGTGCCGTTTGTCATAGGAACCTTTTAACAAGCACTCCTGAGTCCTGAAAATGAGATGGCTCACTGCTATGCCAATTTTGCTCAGCCTCGTCATGCAGGGTTGTCGTCGTATCCGGTGGAGGAGATGTCACAACTGAGTCGGAAACATTTTCGACTCCAACTTCCACTTGCTGTTGCTCTGCATGCTGATTCCATTCTAATTGTTCTGCTTGAATTAATGCAGGAATGATGATGTTCCCACTTGTATCAGTATTTTCTTTCCTTTGTTTGTACTTAAATATATGTTTAGGTCGGTTCCTTCTTGGTTCCATTGTTGGTTCTGCTACACGTGAAAACATCCTTAAGATTTTCTGGCACATTGTGGTATCCTGGAAATCCAAGAAACTGTACTTTAAAAACTCTAATCTCTCAGAATCTGACATCTTAGAGAAACCAAAGGAAGTAGTCCATGTTTGCAGCACTTGAGGAACAGCAGGTAAAATCAGCCTCTCTACTTCTAATTCCCTGAGCTTATCTTCAAGAACATCAAATAGAATACGACACATCCCTTGCCTACGATATTGGACACGTGTACCAACTAGGGGCACTTCTGCAACCTTTACGTCATGTATCCTAACTGTTGCGACAGAGATGAGCTCGTCCTCTCGCTCCAAGAGCACAGTATAAAATCCCCAAAAGTTTTACCTGTTCAGCTCTGACATATTGTTGAAAAGAATATCTTTTACAAGATCTCTCTTTGTATAAGGTTCTATAATGGGCTAAAAACACTCGTGCATTACCCCAAGTGCCACATTGAGCTTACTCTGAACTCCATATCAGCCTCCATATCTGCTGGAGCAAAAGGGTGGCATGCATCTTTTCTAGGTTGCAAAATAGTCCATGATAAACTATCAACACCCACTGCAACTGGCTTTCCCAAAAGTTTGTGGAGACTAGCAGATAACCTTTCACACCTTATACCGCAAAACAAACTACTGTTCGGTTTAAGGTCCAGCTTACCCAACCCTCTTTTTCTAACACACCCCACGTGATATTCATGATTGCATTGATCGCAGCGTATAACTTCCTTCTCAGGGAGCTGCTCAGTTTCACCACCAATCTCGCTCTGGCCACATATTCCACATTGACAAGACGGGCAGAACCAATTTCCATCCGGCAAATCTTTTATCCCGAGGCAATTCAAATGAAATGAGGATGGGCATCAATCACAAAGCACCAACTCACCCCCATACTGACAAACAGAGCATATGTCATCATTCATTCTCTCCACCAGATCTCTTTTGATTCTCTTACAAGGTTCCACTGCAATGCAATTCAGCTGATTCTTCAGTAGTTGCTTCTGGCAGTCTAACAGCGACCTTCCATCTTGCAAGAAAATCCTGGCAGATGGTTGGGTATAATAGCTACCAACATGACGTCCAAAGTTATACAGACCAAAAACATCTTCGCAACAATTGCACTTGATTCCATTACAGTTAATTTCTCCTTCTCCAATTATAGATCCGTCTTTTACACTCAAGTAACATACTTTTTCCCTTGGCATAACCACATTATGTTCTATCAACCATGAGAGAACAGTTCGAGGTATGCGATGTGCAGAACTAGGTACAACAACTTGCCGTGCCCTTTTGCTCGAAAATAAAACATGGGTTTTACACTCAGTGTCCAATTGAAGTCGAGATGCCTTCATTTTCTTCAGTTTTCCAAATATTTTACTGCCACTAAGAAGGAAAGAACTGCTTTTTTGTCTCTTCAGCTGCTTACTGTATCATTTTTCCTGTATATTACCAGCTTCCAGGTTTTTATAATACTCCGCTTCTTTACAATGTACTATACAAGCAGTCAAAAGAGAACGATATGACTTCTTGCTTGGAGAAACATAACGAATCTCTTTGCACTTTGGAGAAACATAACTAGGAGAGATAGTCCAACCAACAGCTGAGAGGTGCTCCTTTGCTTTTCTGCGTAAGCACTCAATATCCTTTTCTTTACTCCGATATGCCACCAGATAATCTCTCAACGGTTGAGGCCAATACTCAGGTAGAACATCCAATTTGCTATGAATAATACGTGTTCCATGACTTTCAGAAGTGTCCGAGTGAAGTGATTTAGATTCCATATTAGGACAATCATAGCCTTGATCATTTCTGCGGATCCTAGATAAAGGAACCTGCTGAAGTTTGGAACTCATGACCTGGCATGCGACCCGAAGAGAATACAAGACCCCTCCCTTGGGTGGTATATAACGAAACATAACCTGACCTGTTTATCTCTTTTATACTGAATCTTCCAACCTATATAACAAAGATGCATCCTAGCTTCTAATTGGGAAAGCTTTTCACCTGCCTTTAAATAGTTCTCTAAAGCTTCAGGGAAAGGTAGCCACATCGAGTTCCGTACTGGTTCCGATTCCTTCACTAGATCATCCTTAACAACATGAACCGAGGCTTTGATTTTCCGCCTTCTCCTCTTGAATGAAATTGGATAATGTTCTTCATCATCTTCGGCTTCACTCAAATTCTCAACAGGGTCGACATATAAAGATTCTGCAAACTGATTTCCTTCTTCCCTGTCTTCCCAAACACCCTCACAGTTCTTCATTCTACTACTACTCCGCTTCTGAATTGGCTCATCAATTGAAACTCCAACAAGTATATTAAGAACATACTCAACACTTGTATCCAAATTCTGTAAAATACACTCCCACAACAAATCAACCCACACTGACTTGTCATTACTTTGGAATTATTGATTTGAATAGATACTGTAACTTGGTATATTAGATGAACTCAGAGGTTACAGGACTTTTCTTCTTATTCAAACTCTTAGGTTGGTAACAGACTCTTATAGTTAATAACATATACTATTATCATACTTAACTAGATTACATTAACTCTATATTATTCTAGAATATTATTCTCCTTGATTCCTGCCTTTATTCTTGTATACCAGATTTCCTTCTGATAAGGAATTACTTTCAACAGTCCCTCTTAATTCCTTACGGTAATTTTCATCAAGTCTCTGAACTAATGATGCTTATCTTTTGGAAGTGCTTTCGTGAAGATGTCTGCCACTTGGTCATTCGTGCTACAGTACTTCACCTCGATCTTTCCTTTCTCCACGACATCCCTAATGAAGTGATGTTTGATTGCAATGTGCCTTGTACGACTGTGATGGACAGGGTTCTTTGTCATAGCAATGGCTGACTTGTTATCACACATGATTAGGATAGCTTCTACTTGTTTTTCACCAACATCCTTTAGTATACGTTTTAGCCATATTTCCTGTGACGTTGCTAGTGCAGCTGAAATATATTCCGCCTCGGCAGATGATTGTGCCATTGTTTCTTGCTTCTTTGATGACCACGCAATTACACCTGAGCCAATGGTAAATGCATAGACCGAAGTGCTTTTCTTGTCATCAACACATCCGGCCCAATCACTATCACAGAAACCAAGCAACTTTACCTCTTTTACTCCTGTATTATTTTCATACCAAATACCAAGATTAAGCGCACCTTTGATGTATCTCAGAACTCTTTTTGCAGCCCCGAAGTGAATTTGACTCGGCTTGTGCATGAACCTTGACAGCAGACTTGTTGCATACACTACGTCTGGTCTGGTAGCTGTCAAGTAGAGTAAACTTCCTACCAGGCTTCTATAGAGAGACGCATCCACTTCCTTGCTCCATCTTCTTTGCTTAGCTTTTCTTTTACCAGTAGAGGAGTGCATACATGATTGCAATCTTGCATTTAGAATTTTTAAAGAAGAGATTTTGCATGTTTCGTTTGGCAAATAAGTACTCCCCCTTATTCTTGATAAACTTCAATTCCTAAGAAGTGATGAAGTAACCCTAGGTCACTCATCTCATACCGTTTCTTCATCTCAGTTTTGAATTCTGAGATCATTATTTTATCATTGCATGTGATCACCATGTCATCCACATACAGAGATATAATGAGAATTCCTGACATACCTTGTTTCTTGACATACAGGGTCGGCTCATTCTTGCTTCTTTCAAAACCTTTGGATTTGAAGTAACCGTCAATCTCACTGTACCATGTACGCGGTGCTTGTTTGAGCCTGTACAGCGCTTTCTTCAACCTGTACACTCTATTTTCTTCTCTGGGTATCACAAATCCTTTAGGCTGTTCCACATACACTTCTTCTTTTAGAATTCCATTCAGAAATGCTGATTTCACATCAAGTTGATGCAACAACCAGCCCTTTTGTGCTGCAAGGGCTATGAGAACACGAATAGTGTCATGTCTTGCTACAGGAGAGAAGCTTTCTTCGAAGTCGATTCTGGGTTGTTGTGAATAACCCTTAGCAACCAGCCTTGCTTTCTTCTTGAGAACGGACCCATCCAGATTGAGCTTTGCTTTGTATATCCACTTCACCCCAATGACGTCCTTCTCTTTTTGTTTCTCAACGAGCTCCCATGTCTTGTTCTTCTCAATTACTTCGATTTTTTCCTCCATTGCTCTCTTCCAATCTTCCTCCTTGAATGTTTCTTCATAGTTTCTCGGCTCAATAATATAGAAGTTGCACTGCGCATACACATCAGCAAGACTTCTCATTCTCTGTGGAGTTGAGTCCGGTGAAGAGGACTGTGAGGTTGATGCTTAGATCGGTTGTGGACTTGGTTGTGGGATGTTTGTCGGAGACCTGGGTTCTTCATGAACATTGTCTTCTTCTTCTTCTTCGTCCGACGATTCATCACAGGATACAGGGATACTTGGTATCTCCTCGGTCAGAACTTGAGATTGCTTCTGCTAATCCCAAGTTGATTTTTCATCAAATATTATATCACGGATGATCACTAGCTCCCTCTTCTTTAAGTTGTAGAGTTTGTAACCTTTTGATTTCGAACTGTAGCCCATGAATATGCATTTTTCACTTGTTTGGTAGAGTTTTGTTCTGAGTTGCTTCGGAACGTGAGCAAAACAGATGCACCCGAACACTCTTAGATGATTTACAGACGGCTTCTTTCCACTACATGCTTCAACTAGAGTCTTGTCTTGGATTGCTTTTGTTGGACACCGGTTCAGCAAGTAGATTGCTGTGGCTACAGATTCTGCCCAAAACAGCATGGGCAAACCTTTCTCATGAAGCATCGACTTCGACATCTCTTCCACGGTTCTATTTTTTCTTTCTGCTACTCCATTCTGCTGCGGGGTGTAACCTACCGTTAACTGTCTGTCCAAGCCAATATCTTCACAGAACTTGTTGAACTCGTTAAAGTTATACTCGCCACCTCGGTCACCTCGCAACACTTTGATTAAGTGCCAGCTTTGTCTTTCAACATACTGCTGAAATTTCTTAAAGATAGAGAACACATCCGACTTCTGTCTCATAAAATAAACCAATGTCATTCTTGAATAGTCATCAATGAAGGTAAGAAAATACCTGTTGCCACCCTGAGATGGTGATGGCATTGGACCACATACATCGGTGTGAACTAGCTCCAACGGTGCTTTAGCTCGCCACGCCTTCTCTTTCAGGAATGCATCTCTGTGATTTTTTCCGAGTGCACATCCTTCACAAACTTTCTTCAACTCTTGAATTGTTGGAAGTCCATAGACCATGCTATTTTGCTGAATGTTCTTTAGACTTTGGAAATTCAAGTGTCCAAGCCTTCTATGCCATAGCCACGAGTCAGCAACCACTTCGGCTTTGAGATCAACATTGTTGTAAGAGAAAATAAGAGGGAAACTCTTGTTTTCCTCCATCTTGACCTTTGCTACTTCACACTTTCTTTGATCAAGAATCTTACAGGAGAGGTCCTCAAAGTGGACAGCGTATCCACGTTCTAGCAATTTTCCAACACTCAACAAGTTTTTTGCTAAGTCAGGTACAAGCAGCACATCTTGAATATCTTTCTTCCCTTCTTCGTTTCTACGGAAATTGTTCCCTTTCCTTCTGCACCAACCAAGACATTATTTCCCATCTTCACCTTAGAGTTGCAGGCTGAATCAATCTCTTTGAAGATGCTTTTATTGATGGTCATATGATTGCTACATCCACTATCAATGAACCAGACTTCGTTCTTCTGTTCTTTGGCTACTTGACAGGCGTAAAACATATACTCATTGCCTTCTTTCTCTTCTACAAAATTTGCTTGCTGATTTTCTTCTAAGTTACAGTCTTTTCGAAGATGACCAAACCTCTTGCACTTGTAACATTGTGGTTTATCTTTAAACCAACAGTTTCTCTCATCATGCCCGTTTTTATGACAGATTCCACACCTTGACGCTGTGGACACTTCGGTGTTTCTTCTGGAAAAATAGCCTGTAACTCTTCCACGGCCTCGTGCATAGCGACCTCTTCCTCTTGTGGTTCCTCTACCACAGAACGATTCTGGATTTGAGTACTTCTCGTTATTTCTCGAGACAACATTGAGCTTAGATTGAAAGGCACTCTCAATGGTTTTTTCTGTGCGCAAGTTCTGTCTTTGCTCAAATGCTTAGATAGAACCCATCAGTTCTTCCACACCCAACGTTTCAAGATCTTTAGTCTGTTCTATGACGGCAACAATGGAATCATACCTTTCTGGTAAGCTGATGAGAATTTTCTCCACAATTCTTTGATTGGGAAGTGTTTCTCCATACGTCTTCGTCTGATTCATCACGTCATGACTCTGGTGAAATAATCTTTAAAGAGCTCGGAATCCTTCATCTTCAAGTTCTCGAACTCCCTTCGTAAAGATTGAAGCTTTATGGTTTTGACTTGAGAACTTCCTCTATATTCCTTTTCAAGAATATCCCACGCCTCCTTTGATCTTGTAGCGTTAATGATTCTTGGGAAAATAGTTTTCGTGACTCCTTCTTGAATTAAGAGAAGGGCTTTAGCATCTTTCTTGATGCTCGCCTTTAATTCCTTGGCTTCACCGTTTGATAGGGTTTCCTTGTCTTCCGGTTCTTCAAAACCGTCCTCTACATACTCCAAGAGATCTTGTGAGATGAACAATGTTCTCATTCTCACACACCAGAAATCGTAAATTTCTCCATCGAATTCTAGTACATAATTTTGCTTGTTGTCTTTAACCATTCTTTCCTAGGCTCTGATACCAATCTGTTGGAATTATTGATTTGAATAGATATTGTAACTTGGTATATTAGATGAACTCATAGGTTACATGACTTTTCTTCTTATTCCAACTCTTAGGTTGATAACAGATTCTTATAGTTGACAACATATACTATTACCATACTTACTAGATTACATTGACTCTATATTATTCTCCTTAATTTCTGCCTTTATTTTTGTATACATCCTTCCGATAAGGAAAATAGGAGCCTTTATTTTTGTATACAGATTTCCTTCCAATAAGGAAACTAGGAATTACTTTCGACGATTACAAGTCCACTCTTTATTCCTAAATCCCTCCTTTTATTTCAAGTCATACCAAATTTGTCTAACTGAAGCCACATTTGGGAACTCCATTTCATATTCCTCAATCAATTCAAGTAATATCCATTACCCTCTAACCTTCCAACTTTCACTAACTTCTTACCAATCTTGGGTTACCCTTAACTCATCAATTTTCATCATTTGTACATCACCTATGTCAGGAAAGAATACCAGTCTTTCTGAAACCCCGTCCTCATGATCGAAAACTACACCTTCACACCATGCATTATTAACTAATGCATCAACACAAAGTCCATAATACAGACTAACTCTAACTGTACAAGGAGGAATTGGCCTAAATAAATATCGATAATTATAAGAATAATCAACATTAATCGTATCCGTAATACCATCTAAAAGGTGACCATACTTGACAGTGCAGCAGAGAGGACTACATGCAGTGACTGTAGCACAATGCCATGATCCTGCAGCTAACCCTTCGTCAACAACACTTTTTGTAACCTACACAAAGCGATTCCACATAATTATCAGGAAAACAAACAAAGAAAAAATGATGAAAAACTGATGCATGCACTGGAAAATTTGTGACATTACCTCAACTTCGGCTCCAGTTCTATACGTTGTTGCTTCAATATTTTTTCTCTTCTTTGTATGTGGGATTTCATCCATAATTATCGCCGTGGAGTAACTCTGAGTCGATTCTTTTCAACTGATAATTTGTAGTCAGCTCTAGGATTTTTCTTTTACTGTTAATACTTACACTTACAGTTTTTAAAATGCTAAATCTTTATGCTAGGTGTCACTTTTACTTAGGATATCTGGGCAAAGGATATCTGGACAAGTGTCAACATGTGACCTTCGAGCTCTAATTAAATAATCAACAAACAAATTAATTTACAAGGATATTAGTTCAACAAGAGTATGATCATGCTTAAAAAAAAGGAAAAAGGGCGTTTTAGTTAAATATATATAAAAGGTAATCTAGTATACCTGCCAAGCAAACTTAATAATTTGTCAAGCAGTTTTGTCAGGTTGCATTTTATCTTATTTTCTCATAGTTAAATGTCAGTTTCCGGGTGACGGAACAGTTTTTGAGTCGCACTGTAAATTTGCCGTCACAACACCCGTCAAACTTTGGGACACGAAGCTTTCGAAGTATACCATAGAAAAAGTGATACAACCTTTTTTGATGGGACGGAAAAAATATATTTTAAGTAATGGTGGAGATGTAGAGGAACTAAAATTCATACCAATAACATACAAACTTTAGAACGCATAGCAATTTCGGGTTGTTATGTCTAAGATGTGGATTATCAGTCATTAGGTAAATCTATGGACTCATTTATATACAAATTAATTATTTTAATTAGCAAAAGGTTTTTGGTTTGCTTATATAAATTAATAATTTAATATTTTGTTGGATTGTTTAGTATCATTACGTATTTAGAATTTGTATTAGCATATTCTCTTTACATAATTAATGACTAGTAGTGCGGTATGAAGTTCGCATTTAGCAACAATAAGCTTGAAATAATGTTTTCATTGTAGCACTATATTCAAAAAACTGAACCGAAATTAACCAAGCCAAAACACCGCATCATCGGTCGAACATAACAAAACTTATATAAATCGGTCTAGATATTAAATTAGAACTCATATTTAAAAATACCCATACAAATTAGAGGATATAATAAAATAAAATTGGGACATTTTAAAGTAATATTAGAAACCCTTTATCTATATATTTTTATAATACCTAAATTATCCTTGATTAATGAGTTATTAATTAGTTGTTAATTAATATATAAGTTTAATTAAAACTTAAGATTTATAGTTAGAATGTTAGTTGTCAGTTATAGAGAGATAGAGAGAAGAGAAGAGAAGAGAAGAAGAAGTACAGGAAAAGTAGAAAAATTTGGGATTTTGGAAGATTCAATGAAGATGAGAGATTCTAGTGAGAAATTTGATGTTGGAGAATCTTTATCATAACAAGAAGAAGGTGTTTATGTTTTTTTTAATAACGATTATCAATTACAACATTTTGTAGATAGTCAAAATTTCATATTTGAGAAAACCCTAAATCAAAGCATTAATGAACATGAAGGTTCAAGTGAAGAGCCTCCCCAGGGAAATGAAGAAACTAATGACACAAGTACTCCGAATACTCAAGTATAGGTCCAATTAGGTTGAACGTGATTTTTTTCGTTCGATTCGCCATGGTATATAAGATGAACAGACCAAGAGTCAACATGGTCGAAATATGAAACCTGTGCCGATTTTTTACAATCGTTATGGAATTGAAACTCATCCTGACACTAGGTATTCCCCCATAAAAGGGTTACTCTTTGTTTCACAGTCGGCATAGTAAGATGGGTTACCAACTATGTCGATGCTTTTTGAAACTAGGCAGAAACTTTAGGCTTCTGTCGGCATGGTCGAAGAATTCTAAATATGACGAATGTGTCTAATAATATGCCCATAAAAGGGTTATTCTTAGTTTTACAGTCGGCATTTGAAGATGGATCACCAACTATGCCTACCACAATTTGAGCAATAAAATTCTTCATATTTTCTTCATATATACCCTCGGTAATGTCTAATAATATGGACATAAAAGGGATATGTGTATCCAAAGAAGACTAAAAGGGTATACAAGACTAGAACGAGAAAGGATTGATGCCCCTTCAAGCTTGTATTTAATTTGAGAGTAAATGTATAGAAAGGTAAACTGAAGTGTGGTCGCCATAACCATATAGATACGAAGACTTTTGTTGGGCACCCCATAGTTGCAAAGTTAAAACATAATCAATTCGAGGAAGTAAGAGATTGACTATAATACGCACCACACCAAGTCAAATCCTCAGCGGTATCAAAATGAAGGATTGAACTAACTTGTCTTCTTTAAGTACAATTTACAGTGCACAAACAAGTACAAGAAGGAGGGAATGGCAAGGTAGGTCGGTTATGTAATAATTTCTAAAGTTATCCACTGATTTCAACTATACGCACAAACTGAAAAAGGGGTCGGACGACAAGGTCCTTCAAATATTCATTGCACATCCGTTGATGGCATAATTTCCTCAATCATTCATCCTAGTTTTTATGATGTACAACACTTACAAGAAAAACAAATATCATATGTCGTTGTTCAACATCGTGGGTCATACATCGGACAAGGTAAAATTTACATTGGCTTGATATTTTTATGAGATACGAGAAGGATCATAAATATATTTGGGCCTTACAACAGTTGAAGTTACTGTTCCGGGGCTATGAACTTCTGGGGGTTATAATAACAGCTAACATACAAGCATTAATAACCGTAATTTTTGAAGTTTTCCAAATGCACAAAACTTTCTTTGTACATTCCATATAGTGTACAATGTGAAAAACATTGTCATGAGGTTATTAAACCATCAAAAAAGGATATTAAGAAGTCAAAAATAGTATAAGATGAGGAGGAAGTTCGCATAAGCCAACTATCACCCGTAGAACAAGAGGAAGAGAGAAAAACAAAGCAAAAAGATAGTGGACAAAGAACACAAAAAATTATCTCAAATGGTTGAGTTTTCTAGGAGAGTAGGATGCCTTGGTTTGGTTCATCACCGAGGGTATATATAAAGAGAATTTGAAGACGTTTGTAGCTCCTTTGAAGGATAGGTACCCAAGTGCGGTCTCATATTGCATAACTCAATGGTTAGATCCGTACAAAGAGAAACTTGTGCGGGCATGGATCAACCGATATAGACAATATGCCAATGAAGCCACTAGTATTGCAGAGACCGCTGATGGACGATTAGAGAAACTCTTAGATTCAAATCAAGTAATATTGTTACAGTGACTGAGACAATGAAACAATATTTTAAAAATGATATTGATGGAATTAAGAAAGCATTTGAACAAAAACTCAATGGAGAGGATGACAATATATTTAAGAGATGAAAAGTTTAGTTATACCTTGAATACAATATAAAGCTTCGAAAGATCTTTGCAATTGTTTATTTGCTTTAGGTAAGTATGTTAAAAGTAGCTAAAGTACTAGCACTTTAATGCCAATCTTTTAAAAACTTAAAGACAATACTTGATTAATATAAAAAAAAATTGATTTTTTTTCTAATTTAATTACAACTAGTTTCAAAGTAACTAATTATAAAGTACTAACTAATTAAGTAATATGGGAAGGTACTAACTAACAAAGTAATATAGGAAAGCAAATGATTATTTCCCTTTTTGAAGGAAAGGTGGTTTTAGGGGAGTAGGATGTTTTTGTGGTACAAGGAATTTTGGTTGCAAGACTTTTTCTAGCTTGAAAAGAAGTCGATGGAGGAAATATATCTATGAATGAGAATATGAATGTTTTTCATTGTGAGATATTAGATAGGTGGTGATGGATTTATATAAATAGTGAGTGGGGTATATGAAAATGTAGGGGAATAGTATGGGAATGCAAAGAATAGTATGTGAATGATAGTGAATAATATGCGAATAATAAGGAATAATAGGTTGGGTGAAATAGAATAGGGTGTATAATGAAGTACGATGGATTTTTGTGAGAAGAATGTTTTGGTTTTTATGTTTAAAGGAAAAGAGTGGATAGGAGAAAAATTGGTAAAGTATATAGTCTTTGGTTTGTTGTGCCTTTTTTTTGTAAGGGTGAAAATGGAAAAGAGAGTTTTTTGCTAGGATATGGGTTATAAAACAGCTTCTCTGGTATTCAACTCTAAAGCACGAAAATAGATATTTTATGGGTGGTGCGAAATTGGGGTATCAACATTTGTCCCTCTTTGAGAGAAAACGCTAGAAGTTTATGAACAAAGTCGTGAACCCGATTTCGCACCCTGCCTTATCCGTCGCTTAAAGGTGGTTTGATAATTCGACGAAAAAAGTTCTAACATTGTCCAGGTTTGCCCCGGTTGAGCTTGGCGGTTCCGTTTAAACCAAAAGGGTTTCGAATCTTCTGTGGCCGTTCTTCATTATCCTTTCTTGAAGAATCTTGATAGACACATTTTAGTGTCTAAATTGCACCTTAATTTCTAGTGA
>JAJJMC010029784.1:4023848-4035667 GCA_023531435.1 Papaver californicum | reverse complement strand
CAAAATATAGAATTGAGAATAAAACAGACACAAAAACGTGTCTATCAGATACGAGGAGCTCATCCGTTTTGACGAATCACTTATGTTAAGAGCTAAGTATCAAAAACCTTTGTTTATTTGATTTTCTTCATTTTTGATTATTGTACCCAAAATTGACGACCCATTATCATTTGTTTCAACTAAAGAATTCGCATTCTCAATTTCATCCAAAACCTGCAAAGAATTTTTCACTAAACCATAATTTGAAAACATATTAATAAAAGGAGATTTTTTGAGAAGCAATGTATTTTGTGAAGCAATACGTGCTTTAGATGCCACAGGTTTGCTTCTATAAGGGACCACTACCACTGCTACCTTTTAATTAATGGGAAAATGGGTCTATTGCCCAAGATTCCCTAAAATATGGTTCTAGTGGACTTGTAAAAATTAGGGATGGGTGAAATGGACACAAAAAAACAAGACATTTATGTCCCTCACTTTTATATTTATTTCTTTTTTATCCTTTGTCTCTCCAATTTAAAAACAAATCACAAAAACATTCATAACTTTCAAAATATATATCCGATTTTAATAAAACTTATATTTTTGAAAATAAAAATAAATTATCTTCAAAACAAGATCCATTGTTGATAGTAAATCCAAAAGTTTTTTTTTTCGAAAGAAAATAGCTAGGATGAAATTGGTGCAACCTGAATTAAAATAAAATAGAAAAATTTATTAAAAAAATAGCTTGGATGAAACTGGATGCATCCTGTTTTATACTAAGAAAATAAAAATATTCGAATAATAGCTAGGATAAAACTGGTTGCATTCTGGTTTAAAATAAAATTGAAAAAAAAATATTCAAAAATAGCAATGATGAATCTGGTTGCATCCTAACTTGAATTTTTTTTCATCCATGTTTATACTAGTATGAAACTAGTATCATCATTCTCAAAAAACTCTCAAAAGATTGGTACATGGCTCAAAAGTGCTTGGAAAGAAGAAAATAAGCTAAAAATAATTAAACAGGAAATCTGTAACGTTTTTATGGTGCTACAGATTAACTGTTGCAATGAAGCTGAAGATAAACGTTGTTGATTGGTTGAAGAAACCGTTGCAGCTGAAGATAAACGTTGCAAAGCTGAAGATAAACGTTGTTGATTGGTTGAAGAAACCGTTGCATCTGAAGATAAACGTTGCAAAGCTGAAGATAAATGTTGTTGATTGGTTGAAGAAATCGTTGCTGTTGAAGATAAACGTTGCAAAGCTGAAGATAAACGTTGCTGATTGGTTGAAGAAACTGTTGCCTTTTCTCTGTTTTTCCCGTCTTCTTTGGCAGCAGCAGCAAAAAAAAATTTGAATTGATTTTCTTCGCTCTTTTTAGCTTCCTGAGCTCGACCCACCTAACCTATTTTGTGACTCAACCAAACCTTTTTATACACCACATGAACAAGAAATTCTCATTTGATTCAAAGTTTCCCCTTCACTCTTCACGGTTCCTAAAAACAAGTTTCACCGAAAGCCTCTATTATATTTAGTCACTTGAAAGGTAAACAAGAGGAGGTGATAATTACATATACACTGAAACAGTCAATCAATGTCTGGTGTGGTGAAGAATAACGATGATACCTTTGGAAAACAACATATTTTTCAGCAGTAACAAGATGGACATGAACCAAATCAGTCAAGAGTATTAGATTGATGATGAGTCAGTAGGAAATAAGTCTTTCCTATTGATTGAACTTCTCATATTAGAGAGGGTATTTTATTCAACTGATAAACAAATATTTGGGTGTAATACCCATTTAGGATATTAGAAGAGTATCTTTTAGATACTTGGGTAATAAAACAGTATCTATCTTTGTTTGTCTTCTACACCCATAAAATTTCTTTTAAGGGTTATAGGACCAATTATCTCTTAATTTATTCCCACTTTTCTGAAAAGTATGAACTGTTTTGGTGCTTACTAAGTTCGCTCATAATAAGTGTTTAACATTAAACCCCACCTTCAATTTCTTTTTCTTTTCAAAAGGAAGATCGAATTCGGGACAATTTTGACGACAAATGATTTATTAGATTGGAAGAGTTTGAGCCGATCTATGAGCCAATGCCAATCAAGAATAATCAATATGAGATGGGTTTTGATCATAGTTTTGATCGAGAGTGGTGCTTTAAAAAGGCATGTCTTTATCAACCAATGCCAGACACATCGATACTGCACCCTGAGAATTACCTTAAGAAGGGTCCTGTTTACGTTGATGGAAATTGTACTTATTTTGTTGGAAAGGATTTTGTGGATTTTGAAAATGTTGATAGGAAGAGTGTGATGAAGAAACACTGGTTTATTGATTTAATGAAGGAAAGGTTGGGGAAGCTTTAATGGCGGATATGGTTCTGCTCGAAAAGAAAAAGGAGAGTATTTGGGAGAGAGAGTAAAATTTGGGGCATATGTAATGATTTAAACCCACATCAACGAAAGCCGTTCATCCATCTCAATTGTTTTTGGTCGTAAAATTAATTCATTCGTATATTAAAGTGTCCGTTTTAATTTGGATAAAGGATATTTTTGGATTTTTTAAATTATTTTTTTAATGATTACACACATGTGTAGTACACGTGCTAATTTGACTGGACAGTTACGAAAAAATTAATAGAAGAGAAATTTCACTTATATTATATTATTAAGGGAGGTATTGCAAATTAGCTATTTATTTAGGGGGTAATGCAAAATCCCTCTTTGACTTGCCTATCTCTTTAATTGGTTCTTTTCAGCTAAGCTCTAAAAAAGTTTGATTTATCACGGTCGTTACCTCATGATCAAAGTCCTCTCGAGGTAAGTGATTCTATATATTTTGCTTAGGTTTCATTACTTAATCCTCTATTCATCTTAAGGTTTTGTTCTCGTTTTTAGTTTTTGGGTCACATTGAGAAATCAAATAATCACCGTTGCGTGTTGATTTTTTTGTGATAAAGTTTGTTTTCACGAGTTTTGAATAATTGAATTAATTTAAATCAAACGCAAATTGATTGTTTAGTTTAATTTTATGTAAGTTATTATTCTTTGTTAGTTATTCTGTAAGTGTTCGATAGAATGGTTGAATAGATTTTTTTTGTTTCATTAACTAAATTGTACTGTTTGCATTTCTTTCAATTCTTAATTCAATATTCAATGTCTTTCTGATTTTATTTTTAGGCAAGAGCGGAGCAATTCAAACAGATTACACACTAACGGCATGAGGACCATATTTTCAAGCTATCGAAGATAATAATCTTCTTCTTGTGTCTGTTTCTTTTAGGAATTAGTTTTTGAGGTAGTTTGTATGGCTTTCTTGCTTTTTACCGTATTTACAGTGAAAATCACTTTTTCAAGTGATAACTAAATCTTTCAACCAAGGTTATTTTCTTGGTGGCATATCATCGGTGTGAAAGATACAGTTTTCAGTTTTAAATCATGCGCAAATTGTTGTTTTCACATGTCTTTCCCATGAACGACATAGTTATCACCTTTGCCAATTGTGAAACTAACATTTATCACCAGAATCATAGGTGGTCTCTCTATTGGGACTAGAGTTCAACCTGCATATGATGCTTATATGTGGAATGAAGCTTTAAACAAGCAATTAGGGACTGGGGTACACATGATTTTATTTCCATTGAATGTCATTATATAGATTTTATAACTCTTCAATGCATAAGCATCTCAAGGTCCTTTTTGTTATCTGCTTTTGTTTAGTTAATTTTGGATAAGCATCTACATACACCCTTTTAAGTTATTTTAATAATATTGAGGTTAATTATACTCCTTTCGTTTCTGAAAAAGTGTTACTATCACTTTTTTATTTTAACCTAAAAATAGGCTAATTTAAGAAAGTGATAGTAACTCTTTTCCAGAAACAGAAGTAGTATTATAATCAAGGAAAACTGAGTTACATGTAATAGGGTCTGACTTTTGGAGACTAAATATAGGTTCTGGTTTGATTCTTACACTACAAGAAAAACGGGTTTAAGCGACCGAAATCTTAGCAAGAGCTCAGAAATTTAGTCGCTTTAATAGTTAAAGCATCTAAAATTGCAACTGCCAGAAATTTTGGCGGCTATAAACCTGTGTCCACTGTTATTTAGCAACGAAAAAATATACTTAATCGCTAGATCCTTTGTTCAAGTAAGTTATAGCAACTAAAAAAGTGATCATGTAACTATACTTTGAGGCACCGACTAGTAGCAACAACAAAATAAATTGGTTTCTCAAACCTCTCTCAGCAACTAAGTTTGAGCCACAACCAAATATGTTTAATTGCTAGATCCGTTTTTCAAGTAATTTATAGCAGCTAAAATTGATCATGTAGCTATTCATTTTGAGGCACCGACTCGTAGCAACAACAAAATAAATTGGTTGCTCAAACTTCTCTCAGCAGCTAAATTTGAGCCACAACCAAATATGTTTAATTGTTATATCCTTTTTCCAAGTAATCTATGTAACATCTAAAAAAGTGGTCATGTAGCTCTTTACTTTGAGCCATATACTCGTAGCAACTGAAAATTAATTGGTTGCTCAAACCAGGGTCAGCAACTAAGTTTAAGACACCACCACCATTTTAAAAAAGAAATCAATTTTTGAAGTAGAAATTTGAGATCTTAATATTAATCCAATAGTGTTAGAAGAGTTGTTTTCATCCTTTGTTGCTTTCCTGAGTTCAACACCAAAGCTTGCATATTATTGTTGCTCTGGGTTTCAGCATGATTAAAGAGGGAAAAAAATAAAAGAAAAAATATGGACTTGACGTGAATCGAACACGCAACTTTCTGATCTAAAGTCAAACACGCTCCGACTGCGCCATAGATCCTATAGTCAGTGTGCCTCACATTAACGAATTACTATCTATGAATTGTTCAACCTTGTAACTACAACAATTACAAACATTTATAATCATCCATGAGAAGAAAAGAGAAGGATCCATTTACATGGTTAGAATGACATTATATTGAAATTTTAGTACCATTTTTCATATAAAATCCAAACGCAAATGAATTTTAAGCTAACAATTCATAGGCAAAACAATATGTGTGGAATCATCTTCACGCAAATCTATACAAGCAAGGGAAATTTTAGACCAACATTAACAGAAATGTCGTTTGCCGAATATGATTTTGAACTTCTCTTAGAATGTTCAAAAGGGTTGAGCATACTCAATCCCTATTATGCTTCCTGCAAAAAATGCAGGTTGTGAAGGAGATGCTAGAGTGATTGAGTAGATAATGAGCATCAAAACAACAGAAAACATTATGGGTTTATCTTCGATATTATCTTGCACACATAACAATCCAATATGTATACTTCTGATCACTTCATTTCTTGAAATTTTTAGTGATAAAATTAGATCCATCAGCTCTTGGGAGACATGGCCTCTCTGCAATCACAAGAGAACATAACCTCAAGAAAGTCAAACCAAAATGAAAGCACCCGAGTGAAATTTCCAAGTACCCCAATATCTATAAGTGAAGAACTTGAGCTTTGAACTGTACCTTTCTTTTTCTATGCTCCTCGTCTCTAGATGTAGATATATCGTCATGCACTACTTTTATATAAGATGACAATACTTTCTTGTGGAATAGAACCTATAACCCTTGATAATGCTTCCCATGCAACCTGTTTGGTAAAGACAAAATTACAGGATAGCTAAGCAAAGTAAGGTTCTGTTAACCATTTATTTCCAAGCTATATGATTACTGCAACAGTATACTGAATCTGAATTGTTGAGAAAAAAAATAAGAGTTGATATCATGTCTGGAGCTTAATCAATTAAGTAGCACTGAAACAAAAGCAACATTAAAGTACAGAAATCAAAGGTAAGCAAGTTTATAGTCACATGTTTTCTAAATGAGAAATATTGATGCAGCGGATAATAAAGAAAAGAAAGAAAAGAGAGGTTTTGTTCAGACTTCAAATATTCCTAGGAATATCGACTATGAACAACGATAATTATTTAGACTTCGGTTTCCCGACTGTAAACAATAATCGATTAAACTTGAACAAGTTTAAGAAAATAATTCTTATTAATCAAATTCAAATCCCTAAAATAATACATAGAGGACTCTATTTATAGACTTGGGAAAAACCCTAACTTGCTAGTCAAGAAAGGATGAAAAAACCCTTAAACCGACTCAAACTCTAATTTTCGTTTTTGGAGCTCTTTGTATAGATAACTCCTACTAAACAAACCCTAAACTTATCAAAAACATATAAATTTGTTTCCCAAGGTATCTACTACCTTTAGGCAACTTTTCTAACTTATTAAAACTCTTAAAATAAACTTCTAGACTCTTCTAAAATTACCCTAAATAATAAATCCGAAAATTAATTATTTTTTACTAAAATAACATTAATAAAATATAAATAATAATAAAATAATAAATTTCTTTTCCATAAATCTCCCTCCATCATTCTACCGGTGTTGGAGAAGATTCGTCCTCGAATCTTGCCGGTACCATGTTCTGCATGTGTAACTCGTTGATGACAATCTTCATACACAGGAATTGATGTTGTAAAAAAATAATTTATGCACCGTACAGAAGCATGAGGTATGATGGAAACCCAAAACGGATCTTCATAAGTTGATTCAACAAATTCCCTCTTGTTATGGTTGATATGAGAGACAATTTGTGTATCACAATAATCAACAAATAGCTTATTCTCGGGCAAAGACAACTCATCAATATCAGGAATTTCTAAATCAATAAGTTTATCAGAATTAGATGACTCACCATGAAACTCCATTAAATCCTGTGAAACTTCTTGGGACTGTTTTTCTTTGTCAGAAATAGGATGTTCTTCGCCTTTTTGAAAAGAAAATTTCATATCCACTTCATCATCGGGATATTTATCAAAGATCGGAGTTGTATATCTCTCAACAATAACTTGATTTTGTGCATCATTATCATGACGGCAAAACAAGTCTTCAAAGTCGTTACCTGTATTATTGTTTTCTTCTATAAGCGAGTATGGTTTAGATCGAGATTTTAGTGACTTCTTCAAATAATATTCTATCACATCCAGAATCTCCTTCTTTGATTTGATCAGATATTCACATCTTCTTGGATCTTGTCTTGGTGACAATTTATTAACCCTGACTACTCGTCTTAATAACATCAAATAACCCTAGAATCAAACTTGGCTCTGATACCAACTGATGCAGCGGATAATAAAGAAAAGAAAGAAAAGAGAGGTTTTGTTCAGACTTCAAATATTCCTAGGAATATCGACTATGAACAACGATAATTATTTAGACTTCGGTTTCCCGACTGTAAACAATAATCGATTAAACTTGAACAAGTTTAAGAAAATAATTCTTATTAATCAAATTCAACTCCCTAAAATAATACATAGAGGACTCTATTTATAGACTTGGGAAAAACCCTAACTTGCTAGTCAAGAAAGGATGAAAAAACCCTTAAACCGACTCAAACTCTAATTTTCGTTTTTGGAGCTCTTTGTATAGATAACTCCTACTAAACAAACCCTAAACTTATCAAAAACATATAAATTTGTTTCCCAAGGTATCTACTACCTTTAGGCAACTTTTCTAACTTATTAAAACTCTTAAAATAAACTTCTAGACTCTTCTAAAATTACCCTAAATAATAAATCCGAAAATTAATTATTTTTTTACTAAAATAACATTAATAAAATATAAATAATAATAAAATAATAAATTTCTTTTCCATAAATCTCTCTCCATCAAATATGCATAATCTGAATAATAAAGAATTGTTATATATACTAAACCATTCTCACTTGATTAAAATTTAAGAGTATAAATAAAATATTGAAGTTAGAGGTCGACCATATGCTAACCATTTCACACACCATTAATGAAGAAAATGTATCAGAATAATGCCAATCATACAATAAAAGACAGGACTTGATTTAACTGGTAAATAAAATATGAGTATTCCTGAACTTGTAATAGATTCAAAGTATTTCTAATCGAAAATTCGTAAACTCCGATTTAAAAACTAGAATTTAAAAAACCCATACATCAGAAGTTCAGGACCCTAACATATATTTTACACAAAGGAAATCCTAGATTTTCATAACCTTGTACACTTTTAAAGAGAGAACTCATCAAATACACTTCAAGTTTAGTCAAAGATAACAAAATACTTACCCAAATCACTGTAAAATACTAGATCTGTCTCACCTGTGGTGCGCATGATTTCCATTCTCAGTTGAAGAAGTTTGAAGTATAAGGAGGACCAGAAAAAAAAGGTTTTTCAGTTAAAATGTCTAATAGTTAGTTTATCTAACAAAAATCTAGGATGTAATTAACATCCAAATAAAACTGGTTGTAATGGACGTAGTTCAGAATCTAGGCATCCAGATCCGAGACAGTGGTGATGGTAGTGATTTTCATAAAATGTCATCTGAAAGAACCCTACAAAAAAAGATCAATAAAAAAATTGTTTTAGAATCACTAACCCAAATCAAGTAGATTAAAATTCTAGGAAAATATTTTAACTTTTGAAAATCTCTAATTGAAGATTCCAACTTAAATTTCCAAGAAATGAAGTGATCGTGAAGATTCCAACTTAAATTTCCCCTGTTAAATCAAAATACATATCGAAATCAAAAAATCCCTAATTGAAACATACTGGAAACCCACTTTACAAACCACAGAGAAATTGAAAATCCCTAATTGAAACATACTGCAGCTACGATTCACTCAGAATTAAAATTCAAAGTAAAAAACTATGAAGAAAGGGGTACTCATATCTTATTTTTATGAGAAATAGAAGAAACTTACTTGATTAAACACCCAAAAGATAGTTTTTTCACGCGAATCAAAACTGAGAGAAGATATAAGCTGTGAGATTTAATATGTGGGATCTAGGTTAATAGAGAGTTGATTTCGAGTGAATCCGGGAAAGAGAGATTAGGTTTAGTGATTTTCTTTAGGAATTGGTAGCGGCGCAGAGGAAAGCACAACCCGGGACAGAGAGAGAAAGAGGGAAAGGAAAATGAAGAAGAAAAATCGTTTAGGGTTTTGAATAGAATTTTTGGACGGTTGATAATGGTAGTCATACGGATCATGAGATTTTTTGGATGGTACATATTTGATTTTGGATTCTCATACGGATTGAGATAAGTGTGTGAGAAACATGTGCGGTTTTCTTTGTGCTAAAACGAATTAGTGCATTCAATTTTACTATCAAACTTCGGTGTGAAAAAATCCAAATAATATATATATATATATATATATATAAATTAATTTGGATATTGTTATCGACGATAGAGCTCTGGTAAAGATTTCGACTTAGTGGAAAAGGTCATTAAATACATAATATGAACAATATCGATAGGTTTAGGGTTTCAGTGAAGATTGTGACCCAACATAAAATTGTAACCCAAGTAATAATTATTAGTAAGCAGGTGAGATAAGATTATGCAAGTATAATAGATAACAGAAGAACAGTGATTAAGATTAAAGGATTGCTTAAGACAGTTGTAAAACCTAATTTTAATTTTGGGATTTAAGAAAATACGAATTAAGGAGGGTTTGGTTTACCGTGTTTGAAGCTTTTCCAATTGTTCCAGTTGTAAACCATGATATGTATGTGTATTCAAGTCGGTTCGATGAAATTGAGTGAATTTTAGTGAGATTGATTAAATCATAGTTTCATTTCGTTAGATTTGTTAGAAGGATAAAAAAAATGAATAAGTTTGATTGAGAAGGAATAAAATTCAATAAATCTAAGTGAAATCAGTGAAATTGATGAAAATTGATATAATTTGAGTAAGATCGAACAAAATTGAGTGTATTTAAGTCGCTTCGATAAAAAATTGAATCAATTTTAGTGAGATTGATGAAATCATAGTTTCATATCGTTAGATTTGTTAGATCGATAACAAAATGAATAAGATTGATTGAGATTGAATAAAATTCAATAAATCTAAGTGAAATCGAGTGAAATTGATGAAAAATTGATATAATTTGAGTAAGATCGATAAAAATTGAGTGTATTCAAGTCGGTTCGATAAAAAATTGAGTGAATTTTAGTGAGATTGATGAAATCATAGTTTCATATCGTTAGATTTGTTAGATCGATAACAAAATGAATAAGTTTGATTGATAATTCAATAATCAAAGTGAAATCGATGAAAAATTGATATAATTTGAGTAAGATCGATCAAAATTGAGTGTATTCAAGTCGTTTCGATAAAAAATTGAGTGAATTTTAGTGAGATTGATGAAATCATAGTTTCATATCGTAAGATTTGTTAGATCGATAACAAAATGAATAAGTTTGATTGAGATTGAATAAAATTTAATAAATCAAAGTGAAATCGAGTGAAATTGATGAAAAATTGATATAATTAGAGTAAAATCGATCAAAATTGAGTGTATTCAAGTCGGTTCGATAAAAAAATGAGTGAATTTTAGTGAGATTGATTAAATCATAGTTTCATATCGTTAGATTTGTTAGATCGATAACAAAATGAATAAGTTTGATTGAGATTGATAAAATTCAATAAATCAAAGTGAAATCGAGTGAAATTGATGAAAATTGATATAATTTGAGTAAGATTGATCAAAATTGAGTGTATTCAAGTCGGTTCCATAAACAAATCAGTATGAGAAGTAAATCAACTGATCTAGCTTTGATTGGTTCTTCTTGTTTGGAAAAAGTTGATTTGTTGTTTAGGGTTTTCTTTGGGGCGGAGGATTAGAGAGCAAAACCGAAAAAGTGAGAGAAATAGAGAGAAGAAAAAATGAACTAATTTCACTCAAATTACTTAGAACCTTATTTAGTTTTATCATTTATGTATTAACATGTTTAGGTTTTGGTAAATCAAAGTTGATTATATCAAGATTAAAAGAAAATGGAGAAATTGAAATTTCAGTCCTTTTGAATTGTATTGAATTGGGCGGAAATTTCCAATCACTTACAAAGAATTTGAGACATTTTTTATCTTATGGTTTAACAAAAAAAGAAAATTTATTTTTGAAGTTTAGTGAAATATAAATCTACATTTTAAATTTTCTTGTTATTGAACCGAACTAGATAGTTATTACAACGATTGCTATTGGTATTTATAAAATTGACTAGTATAATATTTTTTTGATCCGTATTGGATTATAATATTGATGTATAACAAATGAAATTATTCCAATTTTTGATTAGTCGGAATAGTCGGATACTAATAATATGACCCGACATGCATATTTTATAAAAAAATATTTTTTTTAAGTTATCAACGTTCAGAATAATCGAGTAATATGCATATTATAGTCGATAGTAGGATAATATACATATTTTGGTCGATTTTTGATTGATCGGAATAGTCGGGTAATATGCATATTACTATCGTAACGTCGGAAACAGATATTTCTATCGTAACGTAACGAATTTTGGAAACTAGGATTCATCAAAAATATTTGTTTGTTTTTTTTTGTAATTAGGGTTCTTAGTTTGTCTTCTGTTTATAAGTTATGATTTGATGAATTGGGTTGAACCCCAACAGATGTTCAATTAAAATTTGTTGAGATGTAGCTTAATTTCTTGTATGAAATTTGTTGAGATATAGCTAAATTTCTTGTATAAAGTGAAATCGAGTGAAATTGATGAAAATTGATATAATTTGAGTAAGATCGATCAAAATTGAGTGTATTCAAGTCGGTTCGATAAAAAATTGAATGAATTTAAGTGAGATTGATAAAATCATAGTTTTATATCGTTAGATTTGTTATATCGATAAAAAAATGAATAAGTTTGATTGAGATTGAATAAAATTCAATAAATCTAAGTGAAATCGAGTGAAATTGATGAAAATTGATATA
>JAJJMC010029784.1:4005988-4020585 GCA_023531435.1 Papaver californicum | reverse complement strand
ATTTAATAGCTTAAAATTTAATTTGATAGTTTAAAAGCTTAAGCAATAAACTTAGAGCCAATCAAAATCAGAAATTACTTTTAGCGACTAAAACTTTAATAGCTTAAAATTTTAAGCAATCAACTTGAGTAAAAATTTTACTATCTTAAAAGCTTAAGCAACCAACTTCAGGCCAATCAAAATCAGAGATCCCTTTTAGCGAGCAAAATTACTTGGACGTCTAAAACTTTAACCAAGCAATTTCAGGTCGAGTTGCTCCATGTATCTAGCAACTAGGTCTCTTACTTGCTTTAGAATGGTTGATCTATCTGAAGCGATTGATATTTTACTTGCTATATTGGTTGGTCTAGATGTTAAGCGATCATAATTTTACTTGCTCCATGTTAGTTGCTCTAAATGTTAAGCAATGAGAAGCGTACTCGCTTTAGGTTAGTTGGTTTATTACTAGAGCGATTGCATGGTCGCTCAAGACTTTGACATACATGGCTTTGGGCAACCAACAGAGCGAGTGCCACTTTTAATCGCTATAACGGTTATAACGACTTAAAAGGGGCTTTAAGCGACTTAAAACGAGTAGTCGCTTAAACCCATTTTTTTTGTAGTGTTAAATATAATTACATAAACTGATTTTGTAAATAATCTAATTCAAGTTTAGACTATATAGTCGCACTATGGGGATGTGATAGAGAAGTCATATGTTTACTTTAATTGACATCTTGGTGGAATCATGATTTTTTTTGTACAGGCCATCGAAGGCAGTTGTTTGCTTTGTATTGATGAGTCAACAATGACCCATGTTATGCTATTTCGGTTCCTCTATATTTATTAGAATTCAAATATGTAGGTACGTATCCACAATGAAGTGGTCTGCAAACAGAAGTGAAAAATTGCTAAGGAAGGGATAATTTTAAAGCTTTAAGAAGTTATTTTGAAGCCCCCATTCAAGGACACTGAGAGTCCGCTTTTCACTTTCCTTTTTCTTCTGTGTGTTTACTATATTGATACTATAGTTATCAGCCTATGCATGTTACTGTTGGTGATTGTAATTTTTGAGTGTAGTATAGTCAATTGACGTGTCTCTCAATTTTTCTATTTTGAAGGATAGTCAAACGTACAAAAATTTGCTGATAGAACAATACTTTTTTGTTATATGTTATGAAGCTAGTAGAGGTGTACTTCAGTTGCCATATAGAAGTAGAACTCTTCTTTCAAGTTTCGTCGCTTTCAAGTCTTTAATTCTATTTGTAAATGTTTCTTATCTTGAAATGAAATAAACATTTGACCTGACAGCAAAGAGTTTCTTATACACTCTGTCTTCCTTTGTATGCAGATTCTTATGATTTTTTTGGATTAAGCCTGATGCTGCAACTTAGAAAATAAAACTTGGAATTGATCCATAAAAATTAATCCTTGTTGTTTTCTTTTGTATGTTGGTCGTGTAAATTGTTGTTTTCACATGCAGATGTCGTGAAAGATGTAAAAATCACCTTTGACAATCTATCACCTTCAAAACAATCAGCGCCAAATAATAGTTCTAAACTGGAGAGGCACCTCCTTGGTCTTGGTTATAAATCAGGTTTAGGGCGATCCGAGATTGAACGAACAGATGTGATTCGCTATCATTATGACTGAAATATGAAGTCATGGCTCCAAATTGGAACTGTGAAGTATAAATCCTACTGGAATATATATATATATATTAAGTATGATCATCCATACTTGGAACGATCCATTTGTAGTTTTAACTTAACACCTTTTTTCTCTTTTCGAATAACACTAAAACTAGCAGATTCATTTTTGAACCAAATGGATAGCAACAAAAAAAATAAAATTATGTCCTCACAGCTTCATAATATAAAGTATAAGTTTTATTTTCCCTTTTTGCAGCTTTATGATAATTTTTTTATTTGTAATGCTTCATAGTCATTCTAAAATATGTTTTCATAGTTCCAATTACTGGTTAGTCCTATTTGTTCTTTGATGCAAACAAAACGTCGATATAGACCGAGCAACCATTTAAATGGAACTAGCCAAAAAGATCTTTAACCATTTGATCACTAACAGTAACTAGCTCTTTTATTATTTTACAGTTTTATCAATGTTAAAGAAGATAAGAAGTGAGAAATCGTAATGGAAAAAAAGAATAATAAAAAAAAAACACGAAAATCATGCTAACAAATTAAAATTTGACAAAATATATCTTGTTAGCAAAGATTTTTCTAATGGAGGAGATTACCTTAAATCATGGTAACAACTAATTTGGCCGTAATTATCAATGAATATTTTTCTAATTATCTTGTTAGTAAAAATATATGCTAAAGGGCATTTTATCCACGATAAATAATTAATAATACGTAGTTAACCGATAACTTTTTATTTTTTATTAGAGATCTTATATTATAGGTTTCACATATTTACTATTTTAATGATGGATTTTTCAAAGAAAGAGCCAACATTTAGGTTTTATAAATATTTTCACCTATATTAATATGTTATACTATTTAGTTGTTATTTTTTTCGATCAAAATAGAACATGCTCTTTTTTCCAAACTTGTCCAAGAAACTAAGCTTCCATTAAAATATAAAGAAAAAAGGCACCACTCATGTAAACAACCTTTCATCTTTATTTCTTAGTATATCCTTCCAATACGGAAGTATCCCTTTCTCCGAATATTTGCCTCCTTCAATCGGGAGTGCTAAGCGAAATGTGGGACACACAAAATGATGTGAATCAAATACCCACATGCAAGAAGATGTCTTTAAACATAAGCACTGATCCAAAATCCAAATAAACAAACAATTAATCGGTTTTATAACCTTCAAAAGTTTTTTTATGGGTCTATAAGACAAATAAAACTAGATACTTTTATAATATTCAAGAATCTTTAAAATACTTTTCTAATATCCTAAAATGGGTATTACACTCAAGTTCTCTTTTCTAAGTAAAATTAATATTTGTATAATGGACTAAAATGTCCCCATCTACTTTAATAAATTTATTAATTAGTAAATTTCCTATCTACTTCTTTAATAACTTCGATCTCAGGTTTTACGTCCTCTATTAGCGTCGTTTCTTCTTCTATTTTTAGTTTCAAAACCAAAAATGAAGAATCAATGAAGAACATAAAGTGGCGATGATGATTTGAGGTTCAGATAATTGTTGTTGATGATGATTTGACTGATTCAAGAGATGATAGTGCAATGACTGAATTCATATGAAGATTTGTATTAATCGCGATCTAAATTGACTGAAATTTTCCCAATTATGATTAGCAAATGATTAAGGATATTATGTCCTTGATTATTATTGAAAAAGTTGGTCCTGAACTATAAAAAGTGGACCTGGTGATATGTTTGTTATTAATTTTATAAGAAATCCAACCAAAACCCAAGTTATGGTATATAAGTTTGAAGGTAATCTTCAATTTCTATGGTTAAACTTGGTTAAATCCAGAAACATCACAGTCTTAAGCTGAATGAAACTGCATATATATTTTTGACGAAAATCCAGGTACATCACAGTCTAAAAATGAATGAAACCATTTTCATCCTACATATTCTGACGGAAATCCAGTTACATCACAGTCTAAAATTGAATGAAACCAATTTTATCCTGCATATTCTGAAAAAATATTTATTAATCAGGATGTATTTGGTTTCATCTTGCATATTCTGACAAAAATCCAGGTACTTCACAGTCTAAAACTAAACGAAATCAGTTTCATCATACATATTCTGACAAAAATATGTTTTATCAGGATGTATCTGATTTCATCTTGTATATTATGACAAGGTTATAAGAAAATAATCTGCAAATAATGGTACAAACTAAAAAAAAAGTAAACTTTTCAAATCAACTGACCCGCAATTAAGATATATATGTAAATATAGACGAATCTAGATACATAAATCAATAACCTGGGACCATGTAAACATAAATTTCCACTCAAACTCAAGATTTAATAACATGGTTCCTCAAGATATTACACAGGATGTATCTGGATTCATCTAGTCATAATATAGGATGAAACTGGATTTATCCAGTGATAACATAAATAGTAGGGCTTTGTATTTACTATTTACTCTAAATTAGGATGAAATCAATTTCATGCATGTTTAAATTGAACAAGAACTACTATCTACTACGCAAGAAAAAAAACAACTATCAAAACAAGATATACACAGGTGCACCAACGTCTAGACTAATATCAAACCAAATTCAATTCATTTTGTAAACTAGAATGTATACAGGTGCACTAAAAATAGAATTAGGGTTTAATTGAAAAAAGAAATTGGTGTTATAAAACTTACGATTTTTAGGTTTAGAAAGCATGTTCTTCATTTCTCATCTTGTTAAATTGATGGAAGACCAAAATCCTAATTTTCTTAATTTCAATGAATTTGAGAAATCTTAATTTAATTGGGGTTTGAAGAAACAAAACTGTCGATAGTGGTGGTGGTGTGTATGGGTGGTGGAGAAAAGATAATGGATGAATATGATGATGTTAATGGTGGTGTTGGTGTTTGTGGTGGTGAAGATGGTAAAGATAGTATCGATGATGGTGTTGGTGTTTGTAGTGGTGGAGACAGATAGTGGAGGAGACGAAGTTGTCCACGGTGGTGTTCGTGTTTGTGGTGGTGGAGATGATATCGTCGATGGTGGAGAAGGAGGAAAAGTATTCGATGGTGGAAGATAATTTTCTGGAAGGGAAAGATGTTTTGTTAGCTAGACAGATGAGGAAGAATGAGTTTTTGAAGATGAAGATGCCTGTATGTTATAAATAAAGTTTATAATTATCAAAAAAAAATCAATTATTTTCCGTCCATTTCACCTAACCCGATAGTTTATTCGTCTACTAGAACCAAAAATTTTGAATCCCTGGGAATTTTACCCATTTTCTCATAAACAAACCTAACACCCAAATATAAATTTCACTGAAAAAAAATATTTAATTTTAAAATCGAGTAAAAAGCACTATTTTAAAAACCCCTAATTTTATAATTGAGTAAAAGGTATTAACTTGAAAACCCCTGATCTGAAAAAGCTTGATTTCAAAATCGAGTAAAAAAGCTACAATTTTGAAAATCCCAATTTCAAAATCAAATAATAAAAACTTAACTAAATATATTAAATAAGAACTAAAAAGAATTAGAACAAAAATACAAAGGAATAAAGTTAAAGAATCGTGAAATTCACCTTTTTGTTAACCATTTATTCAACAACCATCAACGCCATTCATCGATTTCATCTATCTTTTCGTTTTGTAACTTTTCAGAAACATCTTAACAACTCGATGGGGATTTTGAGTATTATAGCTATGCTTTATTTTCCACATGTCTCGGCTGGTGTACATTAATTCCCAACTTCAGCCGGTCCGATGGATTTAAAGGTTTGGAGCTATTAGAAGAGGACGACGGGACATTTTACAAAGTTTCCAAAATAACGATATATATTTGTGTTTCGGCCTATTAGTTAAATGAGGATTATGTGGATTTTCAGAGATTTTTTATTTGAGAGACTTTCGGAGATTCTCTAAAAATCTAGAGATTTCACAAGTATTTTAGAGAGTCTTTGTGATTTACAGAAACTAAATAGTGGATTTTTAGGGAGTTTTTGTGATTTATAGAGACAATAAATGTGATCATAGTGGGTTTGTTTTAATCATTTATTTAAAGAAAAAAAACAACTGGGGAGCAATCCAAGAAACAACGTAGGAATTGTTGATAGCCAATATGAGACTATTATCCAAGAAATACAACATAGTTCTAATCACTATATATAATCACCTGGTGGACTGGTTTGTCCGTTCTTCTTCATCGTGGCATATTCTACTAAGACTACTGAAAATAATACAATATATATTATCCATGCATGTGTTCGTATAAAATAACCCAAATTCCATGATCACCGGAAAATTTTACATGGTACTTAACAACCCAAATTTAATTAAAAATTCACGCATTTTAGATTCCTTAAGAAAAATTATGTTTTTTTCTAATAACTTGTCTTATATATAGTTAAGCCAGTTAAAGGTAATATATTATGGATGATTAGTATGTTAATATAGTTGTAAAAAATGATTTATTTAAGGATAATACAACATAACTTGATGAATTATTAGTTTAAAAGTTCGATACATAAGAGAAAAAAAAAAGGCACTTGTAAAAAATAAATAAATCAACATTAGTTTTAAAGTCTCCCAAAATATTACCTATTTTGGAGAGACTTTTGCCATGCCTATTTTTACATAAAAGTCTCTCAAAGTCTCTTAAAATTAAAAATCGATGACTTTCAAGTTGATAACCAATAACATGAGCATTTAAATGACTTTCTAGAAGTCCCTAACCAATAACAAAGAGTTTTTGAGAATTTCAGGAACTTAAATAAAGTCTTTATTCACTAACAAGGGTGTTTAAGAAACTCTTTCAAAATCTCTAACGACTAACATGAGATTTAAGATCTCTCTAAAACTCCCTATAATTCTCAATTCACTAACCCCTGTAAGTGACAGTAAAATTAATTCTTACTCTTTAGTACCGCGAGTAGTCTCTTTGGTGGTTTTAGTCGCAAACACTTGTATAGCTTATAATTTAGACGTTTATCCTTCGGGTGATTAGATTTTCTTGTATTTCCTATAGATGATTTAAAATAAATATATTAGCTAAATAAAAAGTTCTAGCTAGTATAAATATGAGGTATGTGTCACACTTATATGTTTATCAAACCAAGTAGGATGAGCTTCCCTAACATTGCATCATTTCTCTTGAAAACGAATCACCTCCAGGAAGAGCCTATCAAATCTTTTTTAAAGAGTTTAAAGGAAATTCTATTTCAATTTTCTTGTAACACCATAAAGATTATAAAAATACGGTTCCAAAACTGTTCATGGGTTTGCCATAAATTAATGTCTAGATCTTCGTCATGACTTGTGGTTGCAATCCATACTGTAACAACGAAAAAATATTCTTCTATAGTGTAGTGAATAGTCATTATTATTTTTTAATGAGGAAGAAATGAGAAGTGTATGAATTTGAATTGAATAAAGCTTGAAAATTTGGGGCAAATTGTGTTTGAGAGAGGGGTTCTCTTATATAGATGAAAGACCTAACGATTAGATTTATTTTATTTTTATAAAAATCAGTTGTTCTTTGAAAAATATGCATAATCAAAAATTATTATAAATTCATACCTTATGATTATACCGGTTTCATGTGTTGTTATTTCTGTACATAAAATACCCACAATCGGCACATGTTTTGAAATCGTGTCTGCTGATTATAGCCATTCAATTTGCAATTATGATTTATGTATCAAAAAACTAGTATAATCGACAGGTTAGTTCAATTTATGTCCGTCGATTTTGGCACACCATTTTCTTTCTTAAATCAAAATTTGTTTACACTCCTATTACACTTCACATCAACGACTATGTTTTAAAAAAATAAGTCGTTGTCCCTTAATATATAAAGAGGGTAATTCCTTTTCCTTCATACACTACTAAAATATTTTCTTACTTCAATATAAAATCCATCATCATCAAAACAATGGCTCAACCATATGTTAATTTTGCGGAACTAGTATTAATCTTCATCTTTATCGTAGATGAAGATTTATCTCATTGTAGAAGCTTTTTAAGATATAATGGTTAGGGATGTATAACAACGACAAAGTGGTTCAATCTGTATGATTCATTGGAATTACATTCATGAAAACTTCTGCACTGACACCGGTAATTCGAATAACCGTAATGTAGATGAGTTGTTTTATCAATATGTAACAACAATAAGTAATGAAGTTAGTGAATTTAAAATTTTTAACCGCTCATGTCAATCGAGTTCGAATATATGGTGGTGATATCTATATAGGAACGACGAGGATAGGAACGATCAAATTTCCATTACGAAACTTAATATTCCTATAACGATGGACAAATTAAACCCTTTTGTGTTCTAAGTTCCTCCACCACTATACTACTACTCAATTAAGGCGTTGTACTTCTCAATGATGCAGTTGTTACAAAAAGAAATTTCGGTTTATGGATGAATGAATTAGCTATCGATTTTACATATTCAATTTACTATGATTTGTGTGCTAAAAAAGAACCTATAATTGGAGGATACCCTCACAAATTGGGGGATACCAAATAAAACAAAATAGGGATATTTTGAAGTATTTTTAAAAACCCTTTATCCATATATTTTTTACAATGGATAAACTACCCTTACTCAATTAGATAAATCATTTGTATTAGTTGTTAGATTATATCAAATATTAGATTAGTGAGATAAACATATATATTAGAGTTAGTTGATTATAAATCGTGTTAGTTTTTGTGTTTATTAGAATCGGTATGGTCTTTATCCAACATCCATGCCGACTGAGAACGGTCGGCATGGTCGCAATTAAAGACCATGCTGACTGCGAACGGTCGGTATTGTTGTAAATTAAAGACCATGTCGATTGTTGATGATTTTGATAAAGAAAAAAACACATAAAAAATAGAAAACAATCAATATGGAGGTAAATTTTCGACAATGCCGATTGTTATTCAAAATGAAGAATAGACACAGTCGGCAGGATGTCATCCACCATACCATGTCAGTAACAAAAAAAAATATTAACAAAAAAAATAATCGGCATGGTATTCATGAAAAAATCCATGTCAACTTTAATTGCCCACGTTCTTCACAATCATCTTCTTTTATGTTTTATGTTTAATCATTTTATTAGTAGGAATAACCGTTTTGACTATATTCATTTTTATTGACCCACTTCAATAATCATTACATGTTGGGCCCATTTCTCTAATATAGTTATCTTATTCATTTATCCATGTTATGCATGTCCACGAATAGTTAATTGTCATATGATCATCACTGTTACACCCACGATCATTAGAGAGATTGTAAATAGGTCTAGTTTAGAGTCCGCATGGTCTTGATAGATGGTGACCATGCCGACTGTAAAAGGGTGATTTTAACTGTTTATGTTTTCAAGATAATGGTGAGTGTCGTAGCACGTTAAAATTATATTCACTTTCTCACTTAAAAGATTTTGATAAAGTATATGGTAAGAAAGATTCGTTCCACGGGAGGCTATTGTTGTTATTCGTTTTTCGATATCTTAAGTAACAAAGGGGGGTATTTCTGATTTTTAGAAAGCAAAAATAAACTAAATTGAAATTAATCAAGAGTTGAGAATATTGGTGAAGGGATTGTATCATTCATAAACATGTATTTATATCAATAACTAGAAATGGTAATTTAATCTTCCTTTATAAAAAGCCCTACGATACCTTGATTGCAAGAATATCCCGCTAATTTCCAAGTTCATCACACATACTTTTGTTTGTGGAGAAAACGAATTAAGAGGGTAAACTTGGAAAAGTGGGGTGAGCTAGTGATAGTTCGTCTAGTCCTTAAACATTTGTACTGTTGAAGTACTTTATTTAGATTCGAGAGATCAATCTGTACAATCCTGGCCTAAACCAAACAATGTTCGTTCTAGTCTTGCTTCAGTCAGAAAGAAGAAGGGGAATGGTTGGTCTTAGAGAGGGAAGCGAGAAAAGGATTGAGGTCAGAGTATCAGGCTCTGTAGGATGTAATTGGTGTGAATAGATACGAACAATTCTATGTGTGAGAATATTGAATGATCGAGTTCAACTTGTGTTGTTCTGTAGTAGACTTAGACTTGAAATTGTCGTATTTCAGACTTGTTCCCTCCTTCTGTTCAATAGATTGAAATTTATTAATATCATAGCTATTGTAACCACTTGACCTCTTCTCTGGAAGAAAGTATCGATGGTTGAGCAGTAGTGAAGTGGAGAAGTGGAGAAGGTATAGAAAGTGCTGACAACTGTTCTCCACTTCAATTGAGGTTTAATGGATGGTTGGTCAACTTAAACTCCTCTACTCAACTGCTGATCGAACTTTCCAGAGTTTCTCTTTAGTGGGTACATTGCTACACAATGTCGTAGACCACCAGACCAAAACCCTAATGAGTATCCCCTTATTTGTGACATATGATGTCTCATGTAAATTTTATAGTATTGAGTGCTACTAACAGTATTAATTTGAATGAGACTTACTTAGTCTTTTGATTAAAGACTTGTCTTTTTTGACTAGCTTAATGAGTCTTGACAGACTAAGGTAAAATAAAATATGTAGTTATTTTACTTATGAGGAACAATATGTTCAACTAGGCCAATTTGCATTGACATGCTTATTTTGTAAAACTAAGCATGAAAATATGTGTGAGAGGCTTATAAAAATATATAAACGTGAGAGGCCACACATGAAAATAAATGTGTGTGAGGCCACGCATGAATATATGTGTGAGAGGCCACACATATGAATAAGACCTATACTATGTCATTTTGGCCTTTTTGCAACGGATATCAATGTTGCAGTGAATTTAAGCAACGATTATTTTGGTTGGGAACAGGGGCGTAACAGATATGGATGAGACCAACACTAGCTAGCATGGACTTTTGATAAGCAAATTAGGGTTTTAAAGCTTGTATGCTAAGAAGCACAAGTTCAGAATAAAAGAGCCAAAATGCAGCTAAGATATTCACATTAAAAAGAGGAGTAAAACGCTAAGTTTTTGCCAAGGGACAAGAAGCTCACGCTTTTTACTTTTTGTACAAAGCCTTACACGTTGAGGGTAAAAGATAAAACACCAAATTTGTTAAGAAGCAAGAAGCTCACGTTTTACTCTTTGTGTTAAGCCTCACATATTGAGGGTAAAAGAGTAAAATGCCTAAATTTGACAAGAACCAAGAAGCTCACATTTTACTTTTTGTGCTAAGCCTCACATGTTGAGGGTAAAAGAGTAAAACGCCCAAATTTGGAAAGAAGTATGACGTCCATGCTTGGTCTTTGATCAGAGACGTGCAAGCTTTGTCTTAGAGGCAACACACACGAGTTTAGCAAGGCGCACACGTTAGGGTTAGGAGAGCTTCCCTTTTTCAAATTAGGGTTTGAAAATATTAATTAGGGTTTGAACTTTGATCATTTGAGACACTTATAAGTGTTGCAAATCCTATTTTCAAGTGTTTCTAAAACCCTATATTGAATTCTTTTCACCCATTCACATTAGTTATCTCTTTAAGAAAGGATTAACTTAATTGAGGTTGAGTTTTTAGCCAGTAGAAGCTATGAAATAGTGTCTGACACAATTTTAACTTTGAATCTGAGCACAACTGTGGTACTTTAATTGAATAGATTAATATATAAAGCTATATAGGTGTTTTAGTAAGTTAATATTGCTCATTTGAATGTGAATATCAACATGGGTAATTTTTGGGAATTCAGTTGTAGAATATAATACCAAAATAATACTCAAATTGCTCTATACTAGTGAGCAATCCATCTAAGAGATTGGGATTTTATGTTAAAGTAAGCACCAATGTTGTTTTGATGATATTGTATAGTAATGAATGTTGACTCAATTCATCAATTTTGATTGTATATGTAGTTGGCCATTCATATAGAGAGACGACAGAGATAAGCACCTGAGAGAGGGAAGGGATGAGCACCTATTTAAGAATTCTTTTGTAAAATTTTAAATTTTAGTATTTTCCCAGACCAAAGTCTTAAGAGATAATTTACTATTTTATCTTTGTCAAAAACCCACCATCTACAACATTAAAAGATACAATAATGAATTCTACCTAGAGAACAACCCAACGTGTAAAAGAACTAATCAAGTATAATTCCCAATGCACATTATGTTTTGTGAAATAAGGCTAATCAATGTAATCGAACATACAAAGCGTACTAATTCAATTTAACAAAGGTTATGATTCATATCTGATTGCTAGGATATATCACTACAAGGAACAACCACATTCATGCTACTTGAAAAATTAGAATTCGTCAACTTTTACGTGTTGAAAACACTAATTTAGCTTTAGATACGAAGGAAAACTCAATTGATCCCGGATTCAACAAAACAAGCATTCAAAACACATGACAATATTAACGATGAATCATAAACGACAAAGTCGAGAGAAAACTAATTCACTGAATAAATATCATGTTTGAGAAATCAACTTAAAAACCTTAACCAATAATATGTATTGAGCTACTCATAATTGTGGAGTTCATACAAAATTAATTGAATTGAAAAAGATGACAAACAAGCAAACCCAAGAAGCAAAGAAGTATTGTTGCCGTCCTCTCCAAAAGTCCTAGATCCAAGTCGTCCAAGATGTAAAAGTGTATAGTTATTGTAGAAGACTCTCCCTTTTATAACTCTTCTTGTTTCCAAAACTAGGTCAAGTCTTCAAAGTCCGAATCCAAGTAGTCCACCAAGTGTGAGAAATAACCCACTGAAGTTTATGTCCAATACTGGTCGCCGGAGTTCATAAAAGTGGTCGAAATTTGGTCTAGAAAGTTAACGGAAAATATCTCAGGTGAACGGTACAATGTCACCGGTCAACTGTCGGTCAAACTGGTCAGGGTCTAGTCAGGTGAGTCAACACTGAGTTAGCTAGTCTGACTCGGTTGAACAGGGTCAGGCCTAAGTCATTACAGAGGCTTAGCCTAATTTTTCACCACTCTAACGCCCGAATTCTTCGGTAACACTTGTACCGGGCTCACCCACTTACTATCGGGGTAAATAATGCCCATATCTTATAGCTTGAGAATCTCTTTGTTCACTACTTCTATCATCTCGAGCCACCACTCTTCCCACTAAATCAGACCATATTTCTTCTCTGCTAGTGAACTCAACTTGTGAGAGAAATAATGAAAACTCTCGACCTAATCCTTTAGGGTAGGAGATAGAACTGGATGTAGAGCACCATCAGTTGGACATTGGTGTAAATAATAATTATCAGTGAAATTACAATTTTACCCTATTTTGTATGATTTCTTCTTCTTTTGGTCCACATGACTCCAAAATACCCAAGACTCAAAAACAAATGTAAAATACATAATTTACAAGAAAAATAGCAAAGAAAGCATAAAAAATGAATATAAATTAAGGTGTTTTAGACACCTATCAGACACCCCTTATCACTATACTTAGCATGGTTTAACCTTGAGCATCCTCCAATTTGTGGGAGTATCCCCCAAATGTGGGTTTTTGAAAAATCAACGTAATCAACAGTTATTCTGAATTTTTATCAGACGATTTCATTTGTTCAATTTGATATGCTTTTTTTGTATAGAAAAATCAAGAATCGTCAATGATGTTGAATATTTACCTGCCGATTAAACTTGTTCAACTTTTCCAGCATACACTATTAAAAAATAATCAGCAGGTTATGTTAGTATCGAGCTTGCCGATTATGTTCTAAACAAATTTAAAAAAAAAAAATAGTTGTTAAGTTTTCCTTTATATATAAGAAAAATTTCCCAAACATAATTAGCTCAAAACCTGCCGAAGTTCATCTTTTATTTACTCCTACTTCATTCACGGTTTAAAAGAAAATGGGATGGAAACCGGAAGAAGAAATGGATCTAGTTAAATCATTTATTTCCGTCTTCCATGAACGTCCAAATAAAATTTATTATATGTTTTAGAGGAGAGTTAAAGAATTGTTTGAAAACCGCAATGAGAATCCTAAACGTTGCAAATTGAGAGACTTAGCATTCACATTCGACGACATCAAAAGGGATGTGCGAGAGTACCGTAAGATTAGAAGAATGGTTAACGACCATCATCCCCAAGATTCTCATATTAAAAAAGTGAATAATTCGACATATTTATCCCTATCTCATCATTAAATGTTTGCATACTAACATGTTTGCATACTAACTTGTTATTCATTTAATTCAGATCATAAGATTTACGAGCCTATGGAAATATGGAATGGTGAACATTTATTCATACACATGAAGGAATATACTGTGTCGAGGGAATATATTCCTAGATTCATTAATGATGTATTAATGTCGAGATGATAGACTACGCATACTAAATTAGGTGGAACGTGGTTAACTAAAATTATGTAGTGCGCTAATTTCACATATTAAGAGACTTATAAGTGTTGTGTTCGAGTTACCAAAAAAATTATGTATTGCACGAATTTTCAATACAATTGGCAGACTAATCTGGAACACTTTCCGATTGACGTTACAATCGACATAATTTTTATTTGTATACCTACCGATTCTGAAACTTTTTGTTTAATACTTGTCAGATGCTAACATAATCGGTAACCTGCAAGAGTATACCTGCCGCATCTGGAACTTTTTGTTAAATATTTGCCAGACGCTAACATAATCGGCAGGTTATGCATACCCCTAAACTGCTGAATATACATGTTAATTTGATTTATGTACATAAAAATCAATACAAATCGACAGTGTTTTCATACCACAAAGTTGTCGATTATGTTTTCTACAGTTCAAACTAGGGCGTACTGTGTGTAACGGTACGGAAATAGATATATAACGGCACGAAAATAGATATATATTGAGATGAATTTTCCACCTATTGATGTTAACAAACATACTACTGATGCTTACAAACATGAATAATACAATCAAATCAACCAAATATTAAATCAATCAACCACTCTAGTCTAAGAACGTATCAGGTCAAAATGATATAGCAACTGTCATGTTGCAAATGTCGCAATCAT